>JAQBSW010000194.1:240000-255381 GCA_029291075.1 Eudiplozoon nipponicum
ATTACATTGATGGCTTTGAGAGAAGCACCATATAGTGGGAATATGGAAACCTTAGGCACACTTAGTATTTTTTGATTTAGGAGAGACGTTTCGAACCAGACATTTAGGGTCGAAGTGGGTACGCTGTACATATTTAGTAATTGAATTCAAGTCTATATTATATGTGGATGCAATTTCGAAAAGCAAATAACGACATAGTACTTTCAAAAACTGAATAATAAATTGTTATTGACCGAAAGGAATTATTTAAAATTTGTGTATTTAATTTCTGTCAAAGATTTCATATTAGTAATGGAATATTAAAGGCTTTGTTCCGTTCATCGGTTCTGAATGCAGTAAGCTCGATTAAAACGACTTGATGTACACAAATAAGCATGCCTAAAAGTTTTTATAGTCCTTTTAAGAATTGAAAATATTACAAGTTTTTATCTGTTGTCTGTTTTTTGTTTAATAAATTTGAATAAATTTTTGTAAGACTCGGCGTTCGATATAGAGCTATGTTACCAAAATAACCGAAGTTAAGTTTAATGGCGTTATTTCAAATTGGCCTCTTGAGTTACAAATACATGTTTAACGTCTACCTTTTGTTACGCTGATGAATGTAAATTATTTGGATTTTATGCTAATAGGCACATTTCTGTATTTGGAATGTAATGAATTGTTTAATTGGGCAAAATGTTCAATTAAGTTTTATTCTGTATTTGGTAGGGCTAGTTAGGCCTATAATTTTAATTATTTTTGCTAGGAGATATATTAATAGCAATTAATTATGATTAGATTATATACCATATTAAAATTTAAATTGTTCATAAATCATAACTTTTAGGAAAACCAGTTAACCCCAAATTCGAACCAGAATATAATTCATGTTTGCAAGCAACACAGGTTTAATAAGCGGAATGATTTTCAAAATACTTTATTTAATTTCCATAATGTTGATATTTTTTCATTATTTAAATGACGATAAAATTTCAAATTATTAAAATGTAATTTTGTAAAATGGTGGCGATGAATTGCACTAAGACTTTGGTGGTCTAAAGCAGACAAAATATCAATTTGGCTTCACGTTGAAAATTTGAGTTCAAAACACTGGATGGTAGAAATTATTCGTCAAATACTGTATTTTAATAAATAAAAGAACGTTGGTTGCGTAGCCGGTGGTAACATATTTAAATCAAGGTTGAGGCAGGATGGCTCGGTGGTTTGGGCAACAGATTCGGAAACAAATGTGCCTAGTTTCGAGCGATGTCGGTAATATATTCTGGACCGTATGTGATGAGTTCTCAACATGGACACACCGATGTACTGGATGAAATGCCTTTTCTACATTATACAATGCTTAATTTATAGTGACGAATGTATGTATATCATGGGACAGGTGTTTACATCAAGATCGGAACCTTGATTTATAAATAATTCACTTCAAGTATGTCAACAAATTAACTATTAATGCCGCTTTAATCACGTGTCTGCACTTAAATTTTCTAATGTTTTCGTATTTATCTGCTGCTTAAATAAAATAATTTGTTACAGCTTAGGCACAAATCGCCTTTTGACCCTAAAAATATATCCTTTCCCAAATTTATACTTTTATTGATTATCAATCATAAAAGGCCGCAATGTTTAATTTTGAAAAATGAAACGTTTCTCTTAATCTTTCACCTATTAATAAGAATATAATACGTCCATATAACAATGAGTAACATCAAATCTTTTTTTTGCAATAAATCTATATAAAGAAAAACTTGTCTTCCTCTCAAAGACTTCTAATAACTTTTTAAAGATGATATTGTGTTAAATGATATTTCTCTTTGAACTAGCAATCAATGAATGCTACACACTTCAAGCAATCAAGGGAACTACCTTTAATGTGGAACGAGAGAAGCGAAATGTTTCAACATTCTCTTATGGAAATTGCGTTCATCTGGCTATGTGACGAGGTCGACCTAATGAGGATGAATGTTCAGCTCGAGAATGAATTTGAACAGGAAGCCGATGAAAGGAATGCTGGTGCAAGAATCTACCATAAGCAGCTTTATAGCCTTATTCTTTCTGAGTAAGTTTTCGTTTGGATCAATTTAAAAAATTTTTTTATCATTTACTTTAGTCCCCATAAACTTAAATGTATAACCTTTTACAGTGTTCCTTTGTTTAACTAACATATTTTTTAACATTTATTTATTTTAGTACTGGGTTTGCGCATAATCCAAATAAATGGTATATTGAAATGCGAAAATCACTTAGAAATAACTTTTTACTTCAAGCTAAAGTTTACGATTTCATTCGAAACGCAGTTACTTTGAAAGACAGCCAGCAAATTTCAAATTTAGTTGAAAATCAAGAATCAGGTTGTTCTTGGCATCAAATAGCATCTTTTATTAGACTCGAGGAGGAACCGATTGACATAAAATTGCTGATAGATAAAATTAACTGGCATGATCGGTGGGCGTCAAAGTTATCTCAAATAACAAATACAACCAACAAGTTTAGTGCAAAATGTCAGCAGAATATTAAAAATCGTGTTGCGTCCGATTCAAAATTTGAAACTTTAGAGATATTAGAAGTCAAAGGCGAAATAAATACTGATGAAACTGAACCTGGACCTCACGAAATTGCCTCCATGACTTTACTGGAAGCTTGTCAGCAGGGCAACAAACGATTAGCCAACGATATTATTTTTGGCGCAAGCTTCAAAACAGGCTGTGGTGTTTCTGTTGACGTATCAGATGCGAAGGGAAAGTGTTGTCTTTTAAACGCTGCAGTAAGTTGAATTGCAAAACTTTACTAACATTAATGTTTTTTGGCAAAGATCATAATGTGAAGCCTGTAGATTTGAAACCAAGATCAATCTCACTGTAAACAAGTCGCCAAATTAGCAAGTCAATATTTGTCAAAATACAATTGTGCTTCATTATTTTTTCATCATCAGACCAAGATGACAAACTATTAGTATAATCAAGGTCGCGATCTTGATATAAGAACCTGACCCATTAATTACTTACATATATCAGTATAAACTCAGAATTGTATAGTGTAGAAAAGACAATTCATCCAGTAAACCGACTTCGTCCTTATTGGGAACTCATAATGCTCGGGCCAGAATTTGACGCGAACATGGCTAAAATCTGGGCATGTCTGCTTCGAAATCTGGTACTCTAACACTGAACCACCCTGCGCACATGACAAACGAATTATTGGAATAAAACTGCACAGATAATATAGCTTTTAAAAACTTAAATACATCTTTCAATCTTAAAAGTCTGGCATATATTTTATGTCACTAGAATATCGGCCGCAAAATTTCCAAGCAGTCATGACAATAATTAATTAGAATCATCGATCTTCCAGAGAACTATCATATTTGCTTAGATAATTTTGTCTTTGCATGTCTAGTGCTCTATTAGTTCGTAGAGGAACAATCGATATATTGAAGTACTCATGAAAAACGAAGTTGTCTCATTTTCACATGCATTTACAAATAAAAAGCGATGAATAAAAATTACATTTTACATTTGGACAAGTAATGAAGTACGGTCAGTAATTTCAATATTCTAAACGTTTCCTTATTTAGCATAAACAGATCCATCTATATGTGATATCTTTATCAATACGAATAAAAAATCCGCTAACTGAATGCATTATATAACAAAGCTGCTATGAGTACTATTCTTAACATATATTATCACATCAAAAATTTGATTTCTGATTCTCACAGATTTCCACTAATTTTAATTTCATTTGGTTAGTTGTGATAACGTGTGAGGCGATCAAATGACCACAATTTAGATATAATTTTCCGGCCACGGGGTTGCCTGTCTACGTCTTCGTTAAAGCAACCCATCCGACGGACTCATTTGATTGCTTAGTAGGCAGGCTGTAGAAATAACCATTTAAAACAAAGTCCTAGCGAACGTAACTGACGTGCCCGGTATAAATCTGATGGTGATGATACTCCAAAAAGCGACGGGAAAGAATATATAGGTTCAGAAATTGTACTGTTTGATAATTCCTCATGATGTTCAGGAGCAAATTGTCTACGACACTTTATTTAGATATTGGTTACGAAGAGAAATATTTTGTAATGTAGGTAAATTAAAGGGTACAATGATGTTATAAATCAGGAAATGGTTGGGAAATTTATACAAGCTACGGATAATACATGTAAATCTACCATTGAAAGAGAGACAAAGGTCGGACAACGATAGTGAATATATAATAAATTAGCGTTTCGTTTTCTGTCAATTTATTTATCCTTTTTTTCTTACATATACCCAAATTAATTGAAGTAAGTAGAAATCTACACTATGTGTTCTTGTTCCTATACTTTATGACTGCCCAAATTTATATACCTTTTATTTTCATTAAAATCCAGCAAACTTGATTTAATGCAACAATTTGCTTTGCAAGCTTACCAAAAAAAGCATTTTGCAGAAACAGTAAATTGGAATATGTAATGTTTGATTGTCAAGTTTGAGCAAACTTGATTTAATGAATTGTCACCACCACTCGCGCAATCAATGATTGTTTAATTGTATTAACTAAAGAAATAGTTAATTAAAATAACTGTTTAATAAGAAATATTACGATTTTGGATAGGACGGATATAGCCTAGATTGTCATACCTACTTAGAATACATTTTAAAAAGAGTCCAATTAGATCTCAGCATAACGAATACTTAGGCCAAGTCAAATTCATGGCAAGGTGACATCGAGGATGCTCTTTCTAATAATTAATATAAGTCATAACAGTTTTATGTCATTTTAAGTAACTTGATCTAAAATATAGGCTTATATTTTTGTTAAGTAAGATTTTATCCATACTCTCAATTAATTATTCCGTGAATATATTTATTAAAAATAAATTTCAGCTAAAATGGGAGACAAAATTAGTGGGAGTACTAATCGATGCCGGTGCAAATGTGAATCAACTTGATGACAATGGTATCAGTATCTTGACATATTGTCTTCTTAATTACTACAGTGAATTCGGCGAAACGCTTCGAAGTTTGGATACTTCCCTTTTATGTGATCGTCCGAAATCCAGTGCAAACATACTTAATTCAGATAAAAATGCTCAATTAAAAGGCAAGTAATATTATAAGGTTTACCTTTTGCTGTTAATATTCCGAAATAAAAAACATTTATATATGATGAAATACTATTAATTGTGTGACAACTTATTATTTGATAAATAACTTATATATAATAAATAATCAAATCTTTAAAGCGATATATTTATAAACTATATTTTCTATTAAAAAATGCGAAATGAAATTGGCATTGTGTGATAAATGAAAAGTAATTATGAGTTTTATCTGATACCCTCAAAAGTCATGACAATATTTTAAAGAGATATGTGCATAAATCTCTAACACGACGATAAATTGTTGAAGCATTAATATCATAATATCTAAATAAATATTTTGACGAGACAAAAAATGTATGGATTTCTAATCATAATAACAAAGGATGACCTATTTTGATAATAAAAGCAAACCAAAAATATATGTCTACATATAAATGCCTAAATAACAATAATTCCTTAGTCATTTGAAGACTAAGCCAAAAATTTCTTAATATTCTGATGATTTGCAAAAAATCATCAATTCTGTAAAGACGGGTAAAAAACTCGTTAAGATCTCCAACACTAATAATACTAACAAGTGTAGAGAAAAATTAATGCACCTTCATCTCCAGTTAAGCAAATCAGAGACAAAATGATACGTGTTGCAGATAAGAACAAGAAATTCACCGAAAAAGACAGCCATTTCTTTTTTAAAACAAGTTTGGGAAATGAAATTTATCATAAACTTCATTTTATTTAACCAGTCACAACAAATTAAAAAAATGTTGTAAGCAATATAAACCAATAAGATCGAACTACCATGGTCAAAATCTGAACACGACGGAAAAATACCTAACGAGGAGGAGAGTTTAATTTATATAAATTGTACTGAAATCAGATAATCGTTTCGCAGAAAGGTAGCCTTGTGTAAATTGTACTATACTTTAAATGTCGACAGCACGATTTCTATTCAGTCAAAACTGTGCAGCTTGCACTAAACAGATTGAAATTATACTATATATCAAAATGAGCCACTTGTTTTGTTGACATCCAGTCAAGTCGATTATGAACGCAAAATCTTTAATCCAAAATAAACTGAATAAAAAAGGAAACTGTATATAATATATTTATCAGATTTCGCAAGAAATGAACACAAAGATAAAATATTGATATCTTAAATCAAATCTGACTATTTTTGCTTAAAATATATTCAACAGAACAGTTACGGATTTGGCATAGCGCAATCATTGAACAAACGTGTTCATATAGTTCTTAGAGGATATATCAAATTTATCATCAATTCAAAGTGTAATTCCATTCACGCATGATATCCGTAATACCTAAAACATTAATATGACGAGTTATCACTAACAAAATCCACATATAATCAAGGTTTCAATCTTCATATTAGCACCTGACCGATTATGTACGTACATTTCTCAGTATATTGTAAATAAATATAAAAAAATATCAATAAATAACCCACAAATAAGCAAAGTTATAGTAGTCTCACTTAATCTTTACTTTACTATAATCAAGGTTGCGATCTTGATATAAACACCTGACCCATTACGTACATACATTTGTCAGACTAAACTAAGTGCTGTATAGTGTTAACAGGCAATTCATCAAGTAGACCGGTTTCGTCCTTATTGGGAACTGATTACGTACTATCCAGAATTTTCCGCGGAAAGGACTCGAACCTGGACACATCTAATTCAAAATCTGATGCTTTAATCACTGAACCACCCTGCCGCACGCTACATACAATTTTCATTTATATACTAATGTTTCTTGGCTAGCCTTTTATTGGCTAGTGCCTATATAGCATAACTTTAGTCCTAAAGTTACAACTAACCATCCCCAATATGTCATTTCGATACCACTTCCCCGTGTAACGTGGTATATATTCTATAATGACAGATTGTGGATAGTTAGATGGAACTTTATGGCTAAAAAGGGAGGCTACATAGGCTCTACCTAAAGTAGATGCTAACCAAGAGACTTAAGTTATTATGTTGCTGAGAATTATGTGTAGTATGCGGCTGTTGGACTCAGTAGTTAGAGAACCAGATTCCGAAGCAGAGGTGCCCAGGTTCGAGCCCTGTTCGCGGCAAATTATGGACAGTACGTGATGAGTTCCCAATAAAGGCGAAACCGGTCTACTGGATGAATTGCCATTTCCGCACTATAATTACTTAAATTATACTGGCAAATGTATGCACATAATGGGTCAGGTGTTTATATCAAGTTTGCAAACTTGATTAAAAGTAATTGTTATCACCACCCGCGCAACCATTGTTCGTTTAATTAAAATCCAAACAAGATTTTATTAGTTATCTGATACGGGCAGTTAAGCAGTGCTTCCAAAACGAATATATCTACATTTTCATATGCTGTGTGAAAGAATCCAATCACTCAGGAATCAGTCATGGTGAATCAAAAATTGGACATCATGACAATTGTTAGATCTTTCCGCACTGTCAGCATTGAATTAGAATAATTTGCTTTAAGTAAAACCCATGCAATTATTAAATTATAATTTTAGAATTTCCGCAGGCTAGATGCAATCTAACGTATAATAAACAAATTGAAAAATGAACGATGTTAGCTAAATCAATTAAACTAGGCTAGATTTATCAAATTAAACCGAAAAGGTTAGATACGATTATGCTACTTCAATTTTTATAAAGGTTATCTCCGACGAATCCTGACCAACGGCAGGACTCCGGACTAGACACAGAGTATACAAAGTAACTTAGCATCAAATCCTTGTCTGATGTGATTCAGAAGAGGAAACGTGAATTCTCTTCTTTATATTACAAATCATATAAACTGGACATATTTATGCAAAAGAGGATAGTTATTTATTCTAAGTCTATATACAGATATACATATAATTATTTAAATCAAGTTTGCGAGCTTGAAGTTAACACCAGTCCCATTGTATTTAACCAGTCTTCGAACAACATAACAAAACTATACAAAAAAACATATATTCTGACATAAAAAATATCCACAAATTATCAAAGATTAAGTTATCTACTTCATGGTATTCAGTTGCTCGTTCCAATATCTCCCAATATATTTATAGTTGTTACATATATAAACTTAAATGTTTCACTCTATATGTGTGAAAAATTCTACCTTGATTTTAGACTTGCCATTTCAAATAAGCGCACCTATAACATTTAAAAATAAACAAAACAGAAATCTTATTGCACCAAGAAATGTTATAATTATTAAGTCAAGTGATAAATTTGTACCAATTGGTTTCATTTATACTTAGCCATAATTCGCTATTGAATTGGTAATTGCGCGACGTATATATATATATAATATATATATATATATATATATATATATATATATATATATATATATATGCATATAAATACACGAGTGTGCATATACCTACAGGTGCACAAGCATAAAACTGGGATTACAGTGATAAAATAGCACATACTGACGGTTTTCTAAATAAGCGTACGCCATGCCTGTGTAGTTATCTCTGCTTGTACCCAAATAATATAATTAAATGCATTTGAATGTTCTTAAAAGTGAAACAAGAATGAGAAATAACAAATTATTTCAATTGTGACCAGATCGAAAGACCAATGTCAGCAATAAACATATTTGGTTTTGTGTTCAGAAGTATTTATTTGGAACCAGCTTTTTCCCCTTGCACTTGAACCGAGGAGCATTTATTTCATTACAAACTGATTATATAGGCTACTAAATGGCATGCAATTTTCAATCGTAACAAACTTCTTTGTTAAGCTATCATTACAGCGCGCGAAATATTGTGTATCTTTTTCAAATAAAGATTTAACTGGTCACATTAGATTTGTCACAAGAAGAGTTACACTATACTGTCTTTACATACACAGAATTCAAAATAATAAAAGTATTGTGTATAAATTAGTTTTAAATTGAAAATTACATGATATAAAACAATTAATTCGTCAGCTTAAACGGTGTCCTGCTTAATGGACACTCATGAGTTTTACGCAGAATAGCCGTAATTGTAAATATTTGATTCATAGCCATACATTGCAGATAGCTATTTTCACAACTGTCTCTATATTGCTGACGTTTCATGACAACAATGTAAGAGATACAGATTAAAGATGAATAAATTGACTGAAATAAATAAATGAATACATGTGCAAATATATTCTGCTGGATTGATAGAAACATTGCATATGTTTCAAACGTAAATCATCTACACTACCCTGCTTCCCTCTATCTGTTATACGTGCCTGTAGAATAGGGTACTCCAGCGATCAGCATTTGTCTTCATCAGTATGTGGGACATATTAATGCAGCTCATACTCTCGGCCATCAGAATCGCGCATATAACGAAAAAAAGAATTTTATTTAAAATTAAATTCTGCCTTTAATTTAGCTTTGGTGTATCCACATTTATATCTCATTCTCATTCAAGTTTTACACTTAGGCTGCATAGCTGCCAGTATATGACAGAGAAGGAAACATGGATTTTAAATAGATATGGGATCTGGTAACAAATGGAATTCATAACTTTGATCAGTTTTAGTATTTTTATACACCAATTAATAGATATATTCATATTATTTTATATTATTATATTCATACTTTTCATATAAAATGTGGTCTCATTTGCTTAAATTTTTTTTAAAGTACTGAACCAGGTATGTGTGATTAGATGCATAATGATGATTCCGAATAGGAAGAATCAAAATGTAGCCAGTCAACGAAAATTAGATCGCACCTTATTTTCAGTGGTTAGTATGAATGATGTTGACGTCTACGGAAGAAAGGGACAAATCAGCATCCAGCCAAAACGAAGACTAAATTGATGCGTACTTGGAAATGAGGATCAATCGGATCTTTGCGAAACTGACAGTGCAAATCACTGAGAGTCAACAGAAAAATGGATTATTTGATAAAATGTTGAATTCATAATTAATGGAACACTATACAGTCAAATACATGATCTATAAATGGGTTCGGATTTGGACACGAACATAGCTGATATATATATATATATATATATATATATATATATATATATATATATATATATATATATATATTTTGTTGTGTTAAGCAAAACTATACAATCATTATGTTCATGGTATATTTTTGGTTATTGTTAACTGTGCACATGCCGAACAGCTGTTTAATAAACTTAATGCTTGTTCTCCGAATGTTTTATTTAAAACTGTACGCGTAAAAAATGATTCTCTAGGTTATTAAGATGAGTTGCTCAAGAATAAAACTGCGGGCATATAATAGAGATCTAGAATTCCTAAGGAAACCTGGACAATGCAATGTTTGCTTTTCAACAACTACTGCCCATTTAACTGGAAAAAAGGTTAACATGAAACATTGAACAATAGAAAATTGTGTATTTGTTCGTTTGACCATTTGCTGCAAAAAGTAAGATGGTATGCGTTAAAATCTTATCAATAACGATTACCCACCAAATTATATAGAAAAATTGAAATGTCTTTACAGTTAATATGAAGTCGATCTAGATTCATTTACAGTTCAAAATTGTAAAGAGTGTAAAGCGCATGAAAGTTTGATTAAGTATCATTTTGGCGTTCGCATATCGTGCAGCCCGCTTAGTTTTTATAGCATTCATCGAGAAACATTTTAATTTGTTTAAGAGACAAAATGAAACTGCAATCTGCATCTAATAATATCAATAGTTGGATTTGTATTTGTTGGCAATCTGGTCACAACTGAACTAATTTGTTACGAGGTTCGCTAAACCTAATAAATACTTGCATATAGAAAATTAAATTTATGCTTATCGGAACGCATGAAAGCTTGTTTTGCGTGAAATAAAATTGGTGTTGCATGTACGTTATGAGCTTATTTGGTTTTGTCCAGTTTGCGAAATGCAAAGTTGACGTTTTTCAAATTTACCTAAAGCAAAGTGTGTAAGTATGCTTCGTTTTTTGAGGCTATTAAAATAATTATTTAAGTTATTCAGAACTGTGCAAACAAAAGAAAATATTTGTGTATTTACATTACTTTTTGGTCTCTAAAACACCATAAATTTCTATGCTAAATTTAGTTTGATCATTATAAAAATTCTGGAAGAAACATATTTTAGTGTTCCTTTAGTATAAACCGAATTATATATATATATATATATATATATATATATAAAATTTATATCTCTAGAACTTTGCAATCTAGAAACGAGTTAATTTCACTAATATATATCAAGCAACATATCTAACAATAAAATAAATATGGAAATTTATTCAATGTGATTATACGAAAACAGATAGACTGATTTGTGTAAATTCGTCAATAAACATTCTAATTGATCCATGAAGGTAAATATTAAATCGAACTTGCTACTACGAATTTGAGCTACAATATTATCAATATAGTGCGATTGGCAGGATACTAATTTATGTATGTGTAGTAGTAACAAAGAAGATACCTCAGCTTCGTAAACAATTGTATAGTTAATATATTTCAAAGTAGAATTCTACATTTTATCTTGGAACACTCATTTCATAGAAATTATATGTGAACTGGTCCCACTAATTGATGTCAAGTTATGCGTTCCGATCACTATCCAATCTTGCAATAAATCCGTTTATGAGTTTAAAAAAAAACGACTAATGCCTAGATAAATAAAAACAGATTTTTAAATTTCTTGTAAGTACTTACGTTTCTTAATCAGTTTGGATACGTAAAGCTAATATTGGAATATTATATTAAATTGCATAATGCTATATATAGTCGCACAACACGCATGTGTCCTAAATACAGTTATTATTTCTTCCAGTTTGCAATAGCCGAAGATTAACAATGAACTATTGCCACTGATTTATTATGCATTAAACATTCCAGTTTCTGTACTAACTTACAATAAGATGTTTGATGAATTTTAGAAAAATTAATACTGCCTAGACAAATATAATTAGTTTTTAAATTTCCATTAAATTATGTATGCACGATTATTTTCGTGAGTGGTAGATTTGCACTATCAGTTCCACAAAGATCCGATTGAATGTCATTTTCTTATACGCGTTGAGTTCGCCTTCGTGATATCTGCGTGTTAATTCTTATATTTATGGTTTATTTTTTTAATCCTAAAACAAGCATATGTCCAAAAATATTCGGTTATTTTTTTCAATTGGAAATAGCTCAATCATATCTGAGGACGGATGCCGCTGAATTTATGATGCGCTATACACTCCAAACTCTGACCAATTTTAGAGTCAATAAATTGTTGAATTATGGGAAAATAAATATAGCCTGGCTAAATGAAAATGTGATTTTCTAATTTCTTATGAGTCATTTTGTTTCTTATTTAATCTTTATAATTTAGCACATGAGGTCATTTCCTGAATATTATCTTTGTATTCAGAATGGTATATTTAATAGTAAAACATACCTGTCCTAACAATTTTCATTAGTTAATTCTTTTGGCTAAAGCTCATGATTAAAATAGACATATAGCAAATATATTTTTTCAATTGAGATATACGCTTTGGTTTCTGTTAATCTTTGAGCAAATCGAATTATGAGGTTTAGAGAAATGAATATTGTCCAGCCAAATGTGAGTTTATTATAAAATTTCTTGTAATTCATTTTGCCTCTTATCCACTCCAGATTCTTATGCACATAATGTCTGAATTTTATCATTATATATAGAATTATATTTTTAACATTAATCTACGCCTGTGTCCTAAAAAATTTCTATATTTCATTCTTTAGCCAAAAGCTTAAGATTAACAGTGAATTGATGCCAATGTTTTTATAAGGCACAATACGCTCTGGTCTCTGGCAAATCTTAGAGAAATCGTTTTATAAGATAAGAATAAAATTTTGCTTAGCCAAATGAAGACTGGTTTATTACTTCATGTGTGTCATGTTGTTTCTAGTTTAACGTATATACCCAACCACTTGAATTTATGGCCTGCATCACATTTATATATGTAGAATGATACATTTTATTTTAAAATACGCATATGTGCTATAAAATATTTTATTTCTTTCGTTTTGAATAAACTCAATCTTACTTAAGGACTGTTATCATTGTTTTTATGATCTGCAATACATTAAGGTCTCTGGCTAATCTTCAAAGTAAATCGGTTGGTGGGTGGATGAAAAATGAATTTTTCCTAGCCTAATAGAAATCAGATTCTTAAATTTCTTGTATTTTATTTTGATTTATCTTATCTGGTAATCTAAGCCCTTGCAGCTACTGCCTGAATATTTTTTACACGCAGATTGCTGTATATTATCTAAGAAAAAGTATACGTTCACGTCTTTAGCCAATCTTGAATTATATCGGTTTTTTTGCAATTTGAAGCATAATGTTGCCAAGCTAAATGAAAAGATATATATTATTTTCTTTAAATCATTTAGTTTATTTTATAATATAATAATATTATATTGTTATTATATTATATGTCATATAGGATATAGCCTCCTTATGTAAAAGAGCGATTTTTACATTTTTGTTAACGTAATGTGATTTATTATCCTTTTTCGCTGTGACAAACTCAGTATACTTCAAAATTTGTTTCTGATATACATTTATCATTCAAATAATTCCTAAAATATTAGGGCAGTGTTTTACTCGAGATGCAAATTTTAGAATTTAGCTAATTCTACTATTAATGGCATATGTTGATAAGTGAATGCCCACACAAAATTTTGCTATTATATTTCTAACATGAATGATAAATAGCAAAATTTTGTGTTGCATAAAATTTGTTTGCTTCTTTCTTTTTTCTCTAACTCAATGCATGAGTACTTTTGGAATACAATTAGAAATGGCATCCATTTTTCACAGTAATTTGGTCTTGATATGTATAAAACTATTATTTTTTGCAAATGATTGTGTCTTGCATAATAAACGCTTGCAACTATGACAAGGAAAAAAATATTTCATTTTAACAGGCTGTATGTTTCGTTTTACAAGAATGCATTATATTTACTAAAATATTTGAATACTTGCGTTTTTCTCTACTCGAAATCTTATACCGACAAATAAATAATGTTTACATGGCAACCATAAGTCATAACAATTTTAGGTTATATAACTACGATAAAAGCGATTTTGATCATAGATTGTCGTCTAAAATTGTTATTCGTAAATAAATTATTGAAAACATATATGTCTATTGATAAACCATTAATTAAAAAAATGTAAGAATGTCAGATAATAATAAAGCATTTAACTACGAAAGCGTATCATACCTTTAAAATTAATTTCGTTAAGTGGGGTTTAACTCAAACGAGACCAGCTCGCCTCAATTAATTTATATCACTGCAGCCTTACATTTATATCCGGACGATAACAATGTAACATCAGCGACGCGTCCAGTTTAAGCACACATTATGTTGACTGTCTCAATGTCTGTGAAAGTTACTCACAGATTTTGCTTGCACCTTTACGGGTGAAATTCTGTTAGAATGGCTGAAATTGCGGAATTTCTATACCAACTATCCTATAACCGAAAACTAGTATTCGAGATAATGGTGATTTTTTTTCACGCTGAACTTACTTTCAACAAAGAGGAGATATTGGTATATTCGATTATCTATCATAATTAAGCAACAATCAGACCCAAATTCAAATACTTGGTTAAGTACTTTGGAACTCACCATAGGGGAGACGTTATTCTATGTTTATTTAAGTATTCATGTACGATTTCAAAATTTTAAAGCTAATCGCTTTGGAGAATGTCCTACACATCAGTACAAATGTAGCAACAAAATTAATCAATTGTTTTGCTTCCACAAATCAAGTTAAATATGCTTATTGATCATTTCAACTAATTATCAAAATTTATTCCGTGTAAAATATCAATGGTTGAAGATTGATTTCATTCCATTATATGTGAATTAAAAGTGCTTACTGATACACTAGGCTACACCAATTCAAATGTGTGTTTAAGATACTTTAAAAAAACGAATTACATAGGAGGTAAAAGCAGTACCAGCATATAATTTATTTTGCAAATAAATAATAAATTAGAGAATGAATTTATCCATTAAACTTCTATTACTTTACCAAATAAGAAAATATCCAAGTAAATAGCAAAACATTAAAGTCAAGATTTTTTATAAACTTGAAGATATTTAAACAGTCAATGATTGCGTGGGTGCTGCTAACGATTCTTTTAATCAAGATTGCGTGATTGGAATAAGCACCAATACCATTGTATTTTTCTAGTCGTCGAACAAATAAGCAAAACTACGGCCAGTCGCACGCACTGATGCGTTTCAAACTTCCATGATCATCATCAGAATACGATGGCAAATGTTCGTGACTGCATAGAAATTGT
>JAQBSW010000195.1:0-254744 GCA_029291075.1 Eudiplozoon nipponicum
CACGTTATAAGAAATCCCTTCTGCAACAGCCGACGTGCAATATAACAATGGTCACTTCATCTGCTGAAACTTAAAAGCTTAACAAAGCTTGTACGGTTGAGCCTGAAATTGGAGCTCTAGGCGATTCTTGGTTATAGACCATTTTAGAGTGGAAATAAAACCGTAGGTACCTTAAAACATTTAACTAGAGATTGGCTAATACCCTAAGGACCTCTGGTCAAATGATAGAACTAAAACGCCGAACTCACATATTAAATTTCAAGGGATAAGCAGAGGGACTGAGACTGACTGCTACATATTTTATACTGGATTAGGAGAAAACACGGACTGAAGAAATCTAGCGGCCTTCATTAGCACTCGTTCCCTGCTTAAGCCCAAGGATGGTTTATACGGAAACTCTTGGAGATTAATAGATTTTTCTAGCGAGCTAGTCGTTCTTTTACGGCTGACGAACAGCAAAATCTCAGTATCAACATTTATTGTCCTTGTGAGAGAAAAAATACTTTGAGCCATCAAAAACTTCTCAATAGGTACTAATTCACAGAAAAAAGCTATTTACATATACCGATGTGAGAATAGTCCAGTTAGATATGGAATTGTTTGTCTGCTATTCACTGTTGTACAGCTAAAGATTCAATAGACTGGGTAACTATAAGCACTTGTTTAGTCAGCGTAGGAAATCTGGTTTGCGGAGTTGTAAATATACCAATCATTCTGCTAATAAAGAGAATGGCTTTGAGAAATAAGCAGATGTTGCTTCTGGCTCCGATTAGTATTCGGATTTTCTAGTCATTATTTGTGATTTGAATTTCAAGCTAGAAATAGAGCTGTAGGAAAGTGGATCCCGGCTGATAGCAGATCTGATAATGGCATCGGACTTTTCCCTATTGCCCTTAGCCACAGCTACACTACTGGTTCAATAAATAGATCTGGCCGTTGAATTCAAAGTGAGATTTTTTTCTTTATGCGGCCGTTCGTATTTGGTACGAATATTCGTTCATTGAAATGTGAAGAAAGCTTTCGTAGACGTACATGATTCTGCCAGTCCACCTGCAGCTACGGCTCATAACGTACCAAATAGCATCAGCAGGCTCTGAAAAGAAACTTAATCAAGTTTCTGTTGGTCTTCCTGTGAGAGAAGCTGAAAACTTGCTTGTTGTTTCCAGGAGATCACACCATTGTTTGTAACCTTCGCAATGCATTAATTGCCAGCTACGTGGCTTAATGTTGCCATTAGCCGCAGTGTCACAACAAATTCAAATAATGCACTGTTCCATCGCATTGACAGAAATAATTCAGCTAAGTTTTCCGAATGACAGCACTCAAAATCATCTCAGTAAGCCACAAATTGCAAACGATGTGGCTAGGAATGTAGCGACTACTCGAAATTTTTTGCGATTAACATTAAAACTCCTACTTCTACTGAAGTGTCAGAGACTTGCAGCCAAAGGAATTCATGCCCTTTCTCCTGAATTACAAAGCTTGAGAATGATATGACGAAGCTCATTACCGCAGTCTTGAAGGAGAAATCAATCAAAACTGAGTGAAAGTGTAACTTTGTGTTTATAACCCACAAAAAAGATGATAATAGAAGTACTACTTTCTACCGTGCTGTAAGTTTGTTCTGTGCTACATCAAAGGCAGTCAGTGATATTATCCTCAATAGCATTCGTGACGAGTACTATGCTGTTTTCGTGGCAGTCAAGGAAGATCATCCTTTAATTGTGCTCGGGATGTGTCTATTCGTTACGGTTTAAAGATAATCTCCAAATTGGTCATTATTGCTGATTAAGCATAAGATCGTGATGATCGTAGCCTTTTTGCCAGTCGTTAGCGATGTCATTTATCTTGGATCTCTGGTAACACTAGATGTAGCGGCTTTTGTAGTGATTTCCAGAGGTGTACGTCTTTCTGCAGCTACCTTTGGAAAATTATGGAAATTCCTTATGTCGCACTTTTATTTTATTACGCCTTTAAATCCAGCATAGCGTTGGGCTTTCCTCTATGCTTGAGAGGTTGAGGCGACAACCCGCTATAGCTACCAAAGGCTGAATAGTATTTTAATTTCATTATTCGCACGTTTTTTTGGATCATTGAAAACTGAGTATCTGAAAACAACTGGAGAAATAAGTTCATGATCTGACCGGTTCAATGCGGACGCTCTTTGATGTCCCATCATCATTTAACCTGCTTAAAGAATGTCGATTGCTTATAGTAACATTCTCGTGTGTGATGACAAAAAGACAGTCCTCGATACCATAAATCTGTCACCCTAATTTACTCTAGTTATCTGAAAATGAACTCTCTCTATATATATATATATATATATATATATATATATATATGTGTGTAGTGTAGTGTGTGTGCGACAAAGCACGTAAAAATTAACATGGATAGTGCGAGATACGGGTACGCTCAATCATTTGTGTGCACCACTTTCATTTCAAGCTCATTGTCTGAACACTAAATTTTTGTTTACGTAAGTTAGGCTACAATTTCCTTATCCTTGTTTCTTTATGTGATTATGTAAGCCATATCTGATAAACGCACACGAGAGGTTGTAATACATTGCTCAATAATAGATGTGAATACAGAATTATAATTTAAGTTATGCACATAAATAATTGAACGTTCTATTTCTTACTCTCTCTTTCTCTCAATTTTATAATTAGAACCGTTATTTATTTTCAAACGACATATGGCCGATCACATCTAATGTACAGATGAAAATAAATAGGTCACGAAAGACTTTTTCATAAGATAAATATATACCATATAACATAATTATTCCACTGCAACATCCCCCGTATGAAACGACCTCGGCTTTCCGCTCAATCGATTAAGTGCCATAATGCGGGATCTAGAGAATAACGCACTAAAGAGCATCTCCAGAACAAATGACAGGAGCTGCAGGTAGGCCCAGCTGATCTTCTTTTTGGGGAAACTTAGAACTTGTTTGCTATCTGCTTTGAACCTATTCGATCGCACTCTGGTTCGTCAGCTTCGCGATGAATTTACAGCTAGTCACTAGACGGATAAAGTGCAGTACACGTTTTAGGTCGAGAATAAGTTTGAATCAGAGGTCACAATTAATAGTGTTCATTTTATTAAAGTAAGTGTCCCTAATAACTGAATTGTGATTTTTCAAACACATGATTTTCTGAATACACCACAAATCGGAATTATATTTAGCAATGATGTGACCGATCCTCATTTTTACTGTGTATGCTTCATCTAATTTTGCTCTATTTAAATATGTATTGCAGTTTGATCTTCGCTAGTCAGTTCGCCGTCGTGCTTTGATGATGACCATGTAAGGTCGTAACGTGTTAGTACGTGTGACTGACGATAATTTTGCTATGGTGCGCGACTTGGTAAATGTAATAGACTCAGTGTTTATATCATGCTCATAACCCGGATTTAAATATTAGATGACTTTGGTTGAAGCAAAAGCTGCAAAAAGATAATGGTTGGTATTGAGGTTATACAGGAGAGGATAATATCCTATTCTGAATTTCAAGGGAGTAGCAGCACAGTTCCGATGGTTGGTATTGGCATTGTATACGGGCAAACTAATAATAGATATTTATAAAAGATGTGAGAAGAACCAACATGGATATTTATATGCTTGTCTATATATGCATAATATATAGCGTGTGTAATTATATATAAATGGATGTTTTTATAAGAAGTGAGTACATATATATATATATTTATATATATATAATAATTATAAATAAGTAAATAAATATAAAATATTACTAATTTATTATATAGGTATATACATGGTTTCGACACAGATATTTAAATGGAGAAACAAATTTATACAGGATATGAGTATTAATGTGTATTTGGTTGAGAGACGATTTAGTTAGTGTAGACTCCGTATTCGGTCTTGTAAAAACGATAGAACAATACTATATATACTTTCAATAGTTTTTTAATCTCACTCTGTCTATAACCGATTGCAAGCAGGATGGGATTAGGTAAACTGGGGGTATGTGAGGATTACGGCAATATTGAAATCAAAATTTTGTTGATCTTTCTATGCGTCCGGAACATCATTTAAAATATAGACATCATTGATAGGCGTGTATGTCAATCCATTAGGTGTGCTTATAGTTATTCAATAAATGTCACTTTAGTAAAATACACATGTTTATAGGTAGTTGTGTGCGCGGAGGGGGACAGGGATAAGTTTTTGTATACATTTGAGTATTAGAGACTAGGTATGAAGACCGGATATTAGGAAGACAATTAAAAAATACTTTTAGAATTAAAATAAATATAAATATATCTGTCTTGAATGAGGATACCACATTTGCCACAAGTTGTGTTTTATTCCTGTGCGTATTGTGTCAACCCTGAAGATGAGACTGGAAATTAGGTCTCGAAAATTAGGAAAAAGAACAATGGAAAATCTTGTTCCAACGTCATTTTCAGACAATCAGCTGATGGAAGGCTTAAAAAAGAAGGGACAAGTGAGAACCCATCAATCGAGGCCAATAATCAGAGCACCTGAAAATGATCAACATTCAAGATTTTACCGACCTAAGAGTGCTATCAATTGTCCCGCATAAGAAAAATGCGGTCAAATTCACAAGGACAGCACCGCGCAAAGAGATACGTTTAAGTAATACTTAAAGCTAATAACCCGTTCAGCTTGCGGTAAATTGATGGCTCTTTGTTGAATAGATATGCAGCACTTCTCTTGTGGCTGGTTTTGGCTTCACAGACAGCTAATAAGCTGTCCTGTTCAACGATTGCAGATGCTTTGCTGGAAGAGATGCGGGACAACTCGTATTTATTGTTGGTATTTATATACAAGGCGAATGAAGCTAATAATCCAGAAGCCGAGAATTGATACGATGAAACTTTCTCAAGAAGAACATGACGCACAGCCCTTGCGGTTATTAGTGGAATTTTGTATGTGACGGGGAAGATAATAACCGTTTGCAAGGAATTGATGCTATGAATCTTCGTTGAGAAGATATCAGAAACACACTGGTCATTGATGCTGCGTGCTCTGCCTTATGAGGATGGCTAATAAAGATGTTCAACTAAGGTGGGCCGTCGTTCATATCTGGATTTAAACTACGATTAGCCTTCTCCGCCGATGAAGGGGAGGGTATGGTAATACAGCTAGAGACAGTTGACCATCTGGTTAAATATGAGGATATTAATTCAAATACATAGCTGACTGAGTGACCCACTTGATCGAAACTGAGTTTTAATCTGCTACTCATGATTACCTATTTAGCTTTGGATAATCCGTAGATATTTTAGTATGTTTATTGATTGGCATCTCTCATAAACCGCTTGGTTATATTTTTCGCTTAAAAACGAGCCAATACATAATTTGATGCTTTATTTTTTCCACCTACTTTATAAGCGGTATAAATTGTTAATTAGCACTTCGTATTTGAGCTTTGGACTAGTGTGCGTACTTTTTACTAATTCGTTGAATATCAAGTCACCTAGAATATCATAGAGAAATAGAGAAAATCGCGTAGAGAATATATTTGCTGTTCTTATAAGTTAACTTTCGCTTACAGGCCAAAATTATATTTTTACTTTATAATATAGCTTATTGAATTATGTTATGAATAATCTGTACAGTGAGGCTAGATAAGCTAACATTGTTTTGCTATTTAGAGTCTCTCAATCCTATTATTAAAGCTGTTACTTTTTTGTATTAACATTATTCAAACTGAAGCAGACGTATTTGATTAACTTTACTTACGTTAGTGGTTGATGAATCTTCAGTATATAAGTCAGACTATGAGGGAGAATCAGCTATGAAATCATGGAGAATTATTAGTGGCTCCGAAGGCGTTGGACAATTACACCTGTTCTATCTAATACAAATCGACCGTAAACCCGGAAATGCTATCAATATAATTTTAGAAAATATCGAACAAAAATCTTTATAATTATCTGAAATTCAATTAAAAGGTTCTTTAAAAATTCTTCTTGGTTTAATTCACAAACTCTAACTGCAACATAATTTATTTATGACCAATTGCAGTTTTCTATAAAAAGTAGTGCTCATAATATTGCTCATCAATTTTAAAATTTATAATTATTCCACGCCATTTATAAGCAGCTGCTTGTCCATTTCGGTAATAAAATTATCGTACATATCTTGAATGGAAGACACGGTTTGTTCGGCTGCACGAATCATGTATTGTTCTGCTCGAGTCAGTTCCTGTTTAAAAAAGTAAACCGAATCATTCTATCTGTGAGGTATTTAACATAAGCCTATAAAAGAATAAACGTTTATACGAATATTCAATTGTTATACACATGTTAACTGTAGGGGATCAGAGTAAAATGCATTGCAAAATGATCGTTCAATAAGCCATTTTCTATGTGTGTGCCAAAGGACAATGATTTTGTCTGGTCTTTGACAGGGGCTTGATTTAGCAATTTGGCTAAAATCTGTGAAAGTCTAACAGTAAACAAGAGATTCTTAGTTAATTCAAATAACTAAGTCACCAATTCTTAACATTATCGCAAGGTTATTGAATGAAAACGAACAGTTAAATTTTCGTCATACACTTTTTACAACAACAAATCGAAGGCAACCATTTGAATTGTGTAAAATTGAATTAAAGCACGATAAATGACTAAATAGTTTAGATAAATCAAGGTTGCGATTTCGATGTAAACAAACATCACACGATATAAATACATTTTTCAGTATAAACTAAGCACTGTATAATGTTGAAAGAGCGACTCATCCAGTAGACTGGTTGCGTCCTTACTAGAAAATCGGTTTACTGGATGATTTGCTTTTGCTACACTGTAAAATTCTTAGTTTATATTGACAAATGTAAGTATATGGCACTGGTTTTTATATCAAGATCGTAATCGTGATTAAAATAATTGTTATCATCGACCGCGAAATCAATGACCGTTTAAATGACTCAAAGTATTAAAAGAGTAATGCAGCAATATCCACCTTTGAGACCGAGAACGCATCGAGAGTCCTATCTAGGTCTGGCGTGATTTCAACAGAAAGTCCTCGAAGAAGCGTACGTATTATGATGAAGCGATCAGCACAATGATGGAAGCAGCCTTCGAGCCGCAGAATTGAATATAAAATAATAAATATTTTTATTTTTGTTTTACTAAATTGATGCGTTTTATACGAGCAGATTCCTAAATATAACCGATTAAAAATAAAGTATTAGGGTTAAGATAAACAAAATGGCTTCTGACGGATTGGAAAACTTAGTAAGAGGATTGACTGCACAAATGAACACCTTGACTGCGGAGGTAGGGATAATTAAGTCTCAGCTGGATGACACACTAATTATAAACTCTGAGGGAATCCGCATAAGCCACCCAACCAATACAGGTGATGTCAACAAGTAAGGCACAGGATTGATGCTGATGGTGCAGTTCCATCAGTAATAACAATTATATATTAATGGAATAACTGTTCATTAAACGAAGTGGTGATCAAGTAATGACACAAGTGAAATGTAGATTCTAGGTACATGGCGAAAATGAAATAACCACAACTCCTATTCTTTCGACCAGTCACGCAAAACATTAACTAAATAGCACATTTTGCGCATCTACACTACTCCTAATTATATGAGGTCTGCAAGCACTGTAAAAGTGCGTCAGAGGGATAATCCTGTATGTTAATTCTGGCCGGTTAATTAATATTGGTTTCAAACTAGCTAACCTAATTTCTTGACACCTCTATTGTTTAGTGCATTGGAAACAGAAGCATTGCAATTGCGTAAAAATAGATACACGTGCATAAACTTACCTTTAGTCTTTCATCGAGGAAATGTGATTCTTGACAGACCTTATCCACAAATTCAACTGTGTGTAAATTTTGCTTTTTCAGTGCAAAAATATGCTCCTTTCGTAATGGGATGACATACAATTTAATAAAAAAAGATACTTTATGAATATATTAAAATTAAAATTATTTACGTCACTTTGTAATAGTACTTCGAAACACGTATTAAACTCCTCGCAAAAGTTCGCTTTATCTAGCAATCAAGCTGGTCTACATGAAACATACTTGCACTTAACATTTGAACAGTCCTGTTGACATGGTTAACCAGAAGATAGAACTAGACGCCAACCAACTGAGCACATAAAAATAGATAGAACTATGACTAAAGAAAACATTTTCACAGTAATAGACAAAATTTAATTATTCAAAATAAGTTTTAACTAACATGATTAGTGATATACTCATTCCAAATAGAAGTGAAAATCTGGTAAATGCAAATATAATTTTAAAAGATATTAAATTTGAATTGCAATCACTAGCTGATGCTGTAACTTAAGATAATTACTACAGTGGTAAATTGGCACTTTCATGAAATTAAATAATTAATTATGTCAACACAATTGATTGAAAAATAAAATTTTCATCGATCTCATTATGAAATGAAGCGCACTTGGTTGGAATTTCAAAATAACCTACTCAACAGTCTTAAACCAATATACTTGTGTGTGGATAGTATGCAATTTGTGAAGTAATAGAATATATTTGGCACAAAATAAAAGTTAATATTTTTAAATGCTTCATCAGCGTTTAGACATCATGCAACCAATTAAATTTTTAAGATGGAGGAAACAAATTGGCGAATCGTTATTGGAATTGCAATAGGATATACTAAAGTTAACTCATGAAAGGTCAAATCTATTGCATAAAACCTTATTTAACATTTGCACGGTTAATTGCACCTTTTACCATTTCCGTATCAACATATTCATCTAACTTTTATGAAAACAATGAACTATTTAATAAACCGACACTACCCCATACAATCTAGCATTTATTTCATTTAAAATAACATGACTATGCGAAGCAGAGCTAATTGAATGACTTTCTTTCGCCACTTACGCAAGAAAATAATTTTTAAAGTACACAAACACAGGAAACCCGAATAATGTAAAATTAACGCAACAGATCGCTTAGCAACCACTGATTGCTCGCGTAGCTATTTAAAATCAGATGGCGACCTTGCAATAGAACAAATCAAATTTAAACAAGCTGCTTAACATGGCAAAGCTGTACCAAGTTTATCGTGTCGATGTTGTTTTAAGCTTACCTGGTCACCATCAAAGAACATAGGAAAATTGACAAGCGAAAGAAAAACTCCAATGAAAACAGCGCATTGAAATGCTAGGCCAGCCTGTAGGAGACAAAATTTTCTCCGTATCTCTTTGCAGATGCGGCTATAGAATATGCTGGCGGTAGTTTTGTTATGTTATTGTGGCTACATACAATGGGATTGGTGCTTACTTCAAGCTCGCAAACTTGATTTAAAGAATGATAGAATACGTGGACCGAGATTTGAATGTTCGCTACACCGCTTACAATTTTTGTTAATCAGATATTTTCTTCAACATTTTGTCTAACTGTCTTTGATTGCATCTTTATTGATAATTATTTAAATTAAAATACACCCGTTCTTTTCATTCACGAATTAAATCACATAAGCTGGAATTTGTTTACTTGTTTTCTCCTTGAATATTCGGCTGATGAACAGCCTCCACTATAAGAATGTACAGAAAATATCATTTTACACAAGGCTGATTTTTAGGATAAATTTAAGCTATAAATTCAATCAAGATTGTGCAAATTTCGAAATGTCGTTTGTGCGTCCATCAACAACTGTCTAACTGGACATTGCTGAAATAACAGATGTTCAGAAGTTTTAATTTCCAATTTTTGTGAAATAAAGCATATCATAAAATCCATCGTGTTGGTACCACGTGTTGGTATCAGGTACTAATTCAACGATCATAGTGTTGGTACCATTTACAGGCTCGGTAAATTTATTATGTATAGAGTTGACGTTGAAGTCGCATTGTCGAAGACTTATTATGAAGTTAGCTTCACTACAGCAGGTTTACACATTCGTGTGGGAGATTTTGCCGTCCAGTTATCACACATTCCTCACTCAAATATACAGTGCGTAGAAGGCGTAATATACGGCTCCTACAGATGAGTTGCCAGTAAGCACGAAACGAATGTGCACATGAGATTATACCTTCCGGTTTTATTGACTTTTATTTAGCATCTGGTTATATTGGAACTGATTTGTTACTAGGTGCGCAACACATCATACACAACTGCCTATACGTTAGACCTCCGCAACAAGCCTTATATATCTGATTACATTGCAAACTATATTTCGTTGACAACTTTCTGACACCTCGCTCACGGTCAAATAAGAAATTAAGCGTAAATCATTCCGTTTTGTTTACAATAAAATTAATGTTTACCACAGCTCATATAGTTAATTCATTGTCCGGGTTTGTGAGCTGTGTGTGATTTAAAGAAAACATGAAAAACGTAGCTAATACAGCGTCGATATCCACAACTGACTGAGAATGAGCTATCCAGTGTTATTTTACAGTCTACACACAACTATTACCAAGATAAATGATAATGTTTCTCTACTGTGTCGTGATGCAGAAGTAAAACGGTTCGCTTTATCAGTTGAAAAGCTGGTACAGACTCATACATTTCCAATTTTGACGCGCTTTCGTCACTAACCTGCTCTATCTCTATTTAACAAAACTCCACTAAAGGATTACTTTGATCAAAGTTGCGACCTTGATATATGCATCTGACCCATTATATACACACATTTGTCAGCGTAAACTAAGTATTGTATAGTATAGAAGAGCTAATTTATTCAGTAGACTGGTTTCGTTCTTATTAGGAACTCATCGCGTACTGTACAGAAATTTATGCTCTAACCACTGAGCCACACTGCTGTAAATTGCACACAATTTTCAGTTATATACTAACACATGTTTCTTGTTTAGCCTTTCCTTAAGGTGAAGCCTATATGAAATCCCATTAGACTTGAAGTTCCAACTAACCAATGTCATTATAGAACAGAAATTGCGTTACTAGTGGAAGTGATATTTTAGTGAACTTTAATATAATTAAGCGAACATCGTTTGCGCGGGAGTTGATAACAATTACTTTGTTCAAGTTTGCGATCTTGATATAAACACTTTACCTATTATGTACATACATTTGTGAGTATAAACTAGGTAGTGT
This sequence comes from Eudiplozoon nipponicum, assembly GCA_029291075.1. Lineage (NCBI taxonomy): Eukaryota > Metazoa > Platyhelminthes > Monogenea > Mazocraeidea > Diplozoidae > Eudiplozoon > Eudiplozoon nipponicum. Next base: position 11,060 of record JAQBSW010000195.1, read on the forward strand.
ATAGCGTAGAAAAAGCAATAAACCAAGTAGACCGGTTTCGTCTATTTTGGGAACTCTCCCCGATGCAATCGATTGTCTTTGCCTCACATGCAGAGCCAACATAAACTATTAACAACGAATAAGCAACATTGAAATTAGTAAAACATATATTTTGATCAGTCAATATGTGTTCCTCTTTAGACAGGCAGACAAACCCATAATTGCACTGGCTGTCCCGTGTTGCGTAGGCTTTTTAATTCGTTTGCTCAGCAGAATGCTCTCCTCTCAATGAGCACCGGATAAGCAAAATATTTAAAGGCAAACATGGTCAATAAAGGTTCGGTTCATCCATCAGAATGTGATTTTCCTGCTCATCAGATTCTTATTTGAAAACCTTCGCGAAGTGGTATTGAAACGTGCTCACCGACGATCTTGTTACAACTAACAAATAGAACCATCCATTTTTAGTTTTTTTGACTTCCGTTTATTGAATTAGGTGCGAGTTTTTTATCATTTTATGAATAAATAATAAAAAACGCAAGAAAGATGTATTGACCATGTCATCAAGCCTTATGGTTGACTTGGCTTGGGCTGTGTTGCGGAATGGCCTCGTTTACAGGTTGTCTATGTAGGCCAATCTACTTGGTCTAGATGCGCATCGCTTTCTGATTACTATTATTATAATATTTCTTTATTTTTATCACGGTAAAGTGACGTTGAATCGTAGTGCTTCAGTAAATGTTGTTTTGCCATTTTTAAATTTTTCGGTAAACACATAATCTTCTCATTTATTTAAAGATTCTCAATGACTGGCGAGTTTCATCAACCTGATACTGCTTAAAATAATAACGCTTTCAAAAGTCTCGTGTTTATACATCCATGGTTGCGGATAACTAATATATTAGTATGAGTTGAATTGAGCACACTTAGTAGCAAGGTGCTTCATACAGGTTTTGGAGCATATAGCGCAGTCAGCATGACAGAAAAATGTATTCTCTGCTTAAAGGTGACGTATCAATATTAGGCGGAATAACATTAAACATACTATATATTTAGTTAATAAGTATGGGACAGTCGTTTCGTGCACTAACCTATAGGAATGTACATATAAATTTCAACTTCAAAGCGAACTGCGATGGCGAAAAAGTTGTTTTTCAACTGTTTTCGGAAGCCAGTCTGCGCTTAAACTAGCCGTTTGATGCTTGTTAGTCGGATTACCGTCGTGCTCTGATGATCACCACGACGGTTACAAAGTGCTATTATGACAGACAATATTCTTGCTGTTGTCTGACTAATTAAATAAAAAAGGACTTGTGTTCATCTCAAATTCGCAAAATTGAATCAAAAAATATTTTTGCCATCTTTGCAAACAATGATAGACCAATCGTATCAACCTATATACGTGTGGTGAAAGCTTCAAAAATGTTAATGTTCATGACTGCATAGAAATTGTGCAGCCGAAATTTGCAGTCAAGTATAATGTATGCCGGACAATGAGAGATGAGCCCCAAACCTTGTTCTACATTCTTTAGATTTACACTGTGGTTTGATTTTTGTTAGTCGATTTTTCGTCGTGATGTCCATGAAAATCCAAAACGCGTCAATGCATGCGACTGACGGATAATCTTCTTTGGTATGCAAGAATTAACCTCAAAATCGCGAACTTGATTCAAAGAATTGTTATCCTCATTCACGCAATCTATGATTTTGCCATTTAAAAAAATTGTTACTAAATACGCCGTGGGAGTTAAACTCTTCAATTATTACTAATCACTAAAACCTGCATTAAGGTTAGGTAGAATCAAAACTCCATTTATTGCATCAGGCTCACACATAGAAAGTGTAATTCAATAATGCAAGAGATTTGTAAAGAACAAATTGTCGTGAAAATACTACTGCTGTGAATACAGAGTTAATCAGTGGAAGCAGGATGAAGTAATAAAGACGGAGTTGAACGTTGTAATGTAAAAATGATTTTGTTAAAATATCATAGATTACATTGAAGAAGTAGAAGAGAATGAGCAATTTTTACAAAACAGGGTTGACCGGGTCACATACAAAGAAGATTTGAGGAAATTGAGTGTTAGCCAAGAATACGTTTTCCAGTTGTTTCTCTTAATACTATGTCAAATGACTACCACTTCACTGTCTGTCAGAAAAGTTTGAAGATTTTTACCTGTCGCCATGTTAATTCCACTTATTATAGATTTAAGTTTAGTTGACTCTCTATACAATATTGTCGAGTGTCTGTACGAAGCAATTCGTTTGTAGGATTCCCAATTTACTGCTTAGTGGATACTCACTAAATTATCCAATTATATGCCCATATTTGCACGGTTTTACGCACGTTCCTTCTAAACTTCACCGGTCGCAAGACTTAAATTCATAAGGTAACAGTCATAACAGAGAATTTAAGGAACTCCTAATGATTCAAATGATGAAATCTTCACCAAATTTACTTTAGAACAATTAAATGCTATATTTTGATGCCATGCCAGGATTTTTCAACTCAACTTCGAGTCTGGTATTACGATTAAATTACGTGTATCGTTGTCATTCTCTAAATAGATGTACTTATTAATAATATATAACGGGCTCTACGAGTAATGATTTTGCTGAAATATTTCCTTCCATTAGCATAGTTGTTGATCAAAGTGAAACATGTAATTGAAAAATTAAAGTAAATGCCCATTTATTACATCTACATATACCTCCGGATAGGTATGTACGACAAATCGCAATCAAAATAAATTATCGTTTTCCCAGTAATATATTTTTACGATACTCAAAGACAATTATTTAAGTACATAAAATAAACATGCCTACATATACGCAAACGTAAATGAAGATATGAAACCTAACGTACAATGAGCTATAGAGTGGCCTATAGCATTAAGCCAGATATAACCAGGCATTTTTATTGGAATCTATTGCCAGTTATACTCCCATGGAGTTTCGCCCATTAAAGTCCCTTGATTAGGTATAATACGTACGGCGTAACATAGTGACCGATCGCCAATACTAGCATTCGATTCCAACCACCTGGCCGAGTTAATGCGTTAGTCTGGCGAGCGGGATGTTCAAGTGAATCTATTGACTAATGCCCAACAAAAGCAATTGGCGTTCCCTTATGAAATTCTTTTATGATTGTACATTAAGGGGAGGAATAATAAAACTGGTCGACTCGATTTAAAAACCTATCTACGCCCTGACACCTACAGTCGATAATCTCCTATGCTTTCGGAGCATAAAAGAAGATCGATAGTATACACAAATTTAAGACGTTGGTCTTCGAGAATTACACGATAGATTCCAGAGTTGATAGCCAAATTTGTCAAAAGCAGCTTCAGCAAGACTAATGCATCTTGAAAGTCGACTCGTCTGGTATCATCAAAGAACCCAGGTAGACAAATTATTTAAGGAATTGTAGTGCTATTTAGCAAGAGCTGATGTTTTGGATTAAAATAGCTATAACCATCTCTTTAGCGAGTCTTAGATTTAGTCCTTAACGGATGGATACTACATAAGCGCACGATTTATGTAGCTACGCTTTGCGGAAAGCTACCGCGTTTTGTTAACGAAAACAGCTCACCACGACCAGGTTAGTGTTATAGGTAAAATTGGAGTGCCTGATGACACTGACACAGTTCTTTTCAGTCGGGATCCATCTTCCTAAAAGCACCTTTCTTGTGCAATCTTAACCCAGATTGTGGTTAAAGAATTCGACGACACGAATGCTGCTCAAGGCCGGAGGCCAAATGTGATAAATATAAAATAATTAGTTTCATTAGCCGAATGATTGAGAGTTGACGCATACATGTTTACGACTACGAAAACCAGGTTGCCTACGTATAATCTGACATAAACCAAACGCATTTATAGCTGATCAGCCAATTAGAGATTTTATCAAAACATAGGATAGCAGAAGGGCAACACCAGAACCTAGCTGGAACATTCTCGCATGAGTACGGAAGAAGATTCGTCTTTTATTGTTTTTGGTATAGAACGATAATGTACCTGATCTGCGTTTTGACCAAAGCAGTTGTTTTTTTTTCATGAAAAAGATATTTTGTCTGCCGTTATCAGCAGCCTTCTTCAGTTGGTCCATCCTCACCAGTTTTACAAAACAAACTAATGAAGCAAGCACGATATTTCCTCTGGTCATATCATTTATACTTCAGACTTACTCTTCACTAGATAGTTGTGTGTCACATGTGTGTTTGTGCATTTCTGTAACTGTTATATTTATCTAAGTGAGATTAGAGTGGCTCAATAAGAATTTACCATTTTCATGCGTTCTACTATTTGATTCATACACTCCATGTGAAATGACGTAGCTGAGATTGCCCTCACAGTTTTGGGTGGGGGAGACCAATAAATCAGAAACACGTCATAACCACACACCTTTGTTACTGAAAGACAGATATATATATATATATATATATATAATCAAAATCATGCAATTATATATATATATATATATATATATATATATATATATATATAATGGCAGATGTATACAAGAAACATCTTGAACAAACGACCTAAATGATATAATTGACCAGCGCGCACTCTACAAAAGGTATGTAGGTGATATATTGTGGTTAATCCCAGAAACAGCAGTCCCATCGGAAATTCTCAAACAAGCAAATGGAGCCGATCCAGACATCAAATTCACTCTCGAGGTAGAGAAAGACGATTATTTTCCCTTAAGCAATAATTGATTGCGCGGGTGGTGGTAACAATTCCTTAAATCAAGTTTGCGAGCTTCAAGTAAACACTAATCTCATTGTATTTAACCAGTCGTCGAACAATATAACAAAACTACCGCCAGTCGCACGCACTGATAAGCGTTTCGACCTTCCATGGTCATCATCAGAGTACGACGGCAATCTAACTAACGAGGATCAAACCTCACTACATGAGCTCCACCTAAAGGAAAAATTGACTAACCAAGTTATATTAGTTAGTATATAACTGAAAATTGTGTGTAGTGTAGTGTGCGGCAGGATAGCTCAGTGGTTAGAGCACCAGATTCCGAAGCAGACGTGCCCAGGTTCGAGTCCTGTCCGCAGCAAATTCTGGCCAGTACTTGATGAGTTCCCAATAAGGACGAAACCGGTCTACTGGATGAATTGCCTTTTCTACACTATACAATTCTTAGTTTATACTGACATATGTAAGTAATTAATGGGTCAGGTGTTTATATCAAGACCGCAACCTTGATTATAATAATTGTTATCACCACTCGCGCAACCAATGTTCGTTTAATAATAATAGTTAATGCTCGTGACTGCATAGAAATTGTGCAGTCGACATTTCCAGTCACGTACAATGTATGCGAGACTACCAGATGTGAGAGCCGCATATCTAATTTTTGCTTTCAATATATATATATATATATATATATATATATATATATATATATATATATGCAATGCGGTTTGATCCTCGCTAGTCAGTTTTCCGTCGTACTCTGATGATGATCATGGAAGGTCGAAACGCGTCAGTGCGTTGCGACTGGCGGTAGTTTTGTTATGTCGTTCGACTACTGGTTAAATACAATAGAATTGGTGTTTACTTCAAGCTCGCAAACTTGATTTAAAGAATATTTTTCCCTTCGTGACATCAAACTCAATCGAGAAGAAAATGTGGATTTGACACTGTCCATACATAGAAAATTTACTTTCACCAGGCAATACATTCACTACAACAGCAGTGTGCCAAAATCCCACAAAAGAAACTTAGTTAACAAGCTAGCAAACAGAATCAGGAAGATCTGCTCTGAACACGAGATCGAGGAAGAACTGAGCTATCTGAAGTAAATTTTGCTAATAAACAACTACCCAGAGCAGTTCATTGATATCAACATCAGTCCACGACAGATTCGCACTAGAGGGGATACCGTCAAGCAGGTTTTCCTTAACGTACCATTTAGGGGTGACGTACCGATCTTAATAACTGCACAACGGCTAAATAGAATAACTAAGGAGAAATTTCCCAGTGTTGAATTGATTGTGTTAATTTCTGAGTGCATATGCGTATGTCTCTGTGTGTGTAGGCACCATTTTAATTGTATTGCAAAGTGATATTTGAGAACTGGTCATTCGTGATAAACAAAAAATCGCTCACCGTAAAATTTATGCAAGGAAAAATATAAAATATCTGATAATCTCATGTGAAACATACGAATCAAAATATGTATCTTCTGATTAGCAAATAGCGAATATTTTTATAGGCATACCTTAATCTGGATAAACCGTTCTCGCAGCTCTTCGAGTTTGTTTTCCATAGCAACAAGCTGTTTCTTCTGTTTCTGAAGTGCCAACTCATGATCACGCAATACCATCTCATTGCGCAAATCAATGCTTTTCAGCTCATCGCGTAATAAGTTGAATTCCTGTCGAAGTCGATTATGCTCAAACTGTTGCTTGGACAACTGGCTCTCCTAATAAGTCCGAGATAATTTATTACATGTAACTTGCATTGCTATTGTATACAATACATAAAATTAAACTTTGTTAGCGTACATCATAAATTTTACGATGCAGCTGTTTCTCTAAGAAGTATTCTGAAAATCTTTCATTTTTAAGTGTAATTGTCATGACGTCAGGAGGAAACATTAAGAATGTATTAATAAGCTAAATTTCATCGCAAATGGAGCATCTGTATCTTCAGCAAAGCCATATACTCTGGTTTCGATCGACAACAGACGTCACGGTTACGTGGTAATCACAGTAACAAACAATAAATAATGCGAAGAAGAAACACATATAGCTTTATACTTAAGGCACGTTTTACCTATTATTACGTCAGCTCATATGATAAGCAAAATGTCTAAAGAGGAATATGACGCCGACTTACCAATCTGCGGAAACCAGCCGCTATAAAAATATATTGATCGTTTAGAAGAGAAAAGTGATTTATCTGCCTTGAAAATCAGTATGCATATATAAATACAATTTAAAAGCATGGCTAACACTTCCATAAAGTACTCCAATTAACTCTGTAACATAAAACAATTGATTTTACACATTAAGATCGTTATCATCAAAAACATATTCATCATCATCATCATCATCATCATCATCATCATCATCATCATCATCATCATCATTATTATTATTATTATTATTATTATTATTATTATTATTATTATTATTATTATTATTATTATTACTATTATTATTATTATTATTATTATTATTATTGTTATTATTATTATCATCGGTACAAAAGCCATTAGTAACTAACGTTTCATTGTCATATAACAATAAGAAAAATAAAAATAAAAGAATTTATAAAAATGAGAATAAAGGCAAAAATAATAGTTTAGGCACACAAATTATTAAAGGAGTGATTTATTAGTGGGGGGGGGATCTAGTTACTTTTAGTATATCTAATTAGATAATACAAAACAGTGAAGCAAACTAGCCCTCTAAACAACGATATTATGGCCGAATCAACTTTAAGGCAAGGCAGCATCGGCTTGCGATTTTCAAAATATCACATCATAATGTAGAGTACTATGATTAACTTTGTCAACGTAATGCTCGACAGGCATAGATACATACATAAAATGAGATTTATATCGCCCACAATATGGGTCCCAGAAAGGCCTACGCCAATATAACTGATTTAACCAGATCTCTTTACTGAGTCATCTACTCGAGAGACTCCAAAATGTCTGTTCATTCCAGTTAATCCTAATTAGTCAGAAAACGATATGGCGTTATCAAATAACCCAAATTGGGAATAAAAGTATCCAACCGAAAGTTGGCTGGCATACCCGGCCGGAAGTTCCAGACAACCACTAGAGTTGCATCGGCGGCTTGGCGAGCAGGATGTGAATGTCATTATCAAAATCCTTATTATCATACACAGCACTACGAGAGTCATTAGTGACCAATGTTTCACTGCCAAATAACCATAAGAAATGTTTTAGTGATAATAATGATAAAAATAATAATTTAGGCATAAAAATTATTAAATGAGAGTGATTTATGATGGAGAGTATCTAGTTCAAATGAGTATATTTACCTAGCTAACAAAGAATGTGAACGTAGCCTTCCAAACAAAATTGACATCCTATAAGAAGGTACAATGGTGATGAAACATCAAAGAACGGTCGTATGAACTTGGTGGGATCGGAAGATTTGCTCCTGGTTAATGCATTCTGAGCCTCGATTAAAAAAGTTGTTCAGACGCTGGCAGCATTAGGATGTAAAATAAGATTCCGCAGCATAAAGGAAGACCGACAGTATGCTAAATTTGAAAACCAACTTGGCGCATAGGTAAAAAGACAGGCGACTGAAAATGGGCTTGCACAACCTTCCAAGGCAGCAACTGAAAAACTAACACGCCAGGAAATATCAACAAAGCCAATCTAAATTTTCTTCACGAGAGATCTCATATAAATAAAATGCTTAGTAACTGGCAGTAGGGCTCCATTTAGCACGATCTTAGGCTGCGAATCAAAATTAGCCACAGCAGATGATACACTGAAGCTCTTCTTCCTTCTCTGTCGCAAGAACAGCATCATTAATTTATTCTAGGTCACCAAGCCAGACACCAACACCGATCTCCACTTTGGGGACGTCTCGAGCAGTCGAACCCGCTTGAAATAGTAGGCAAACTATTTATTCGAAATATATGACCAAAGATCGAACTTGCCATTAATTAGGCGTTTATCAACTGACCCAACTACTCAATGGTCGATCTCCATCTCGTTACGAGCAAATTGCGATATAATCTAATATTTATACTGAAGTGTGTTCTGATGTTCAACTTCCTTTGTCTTAATCATTTACATGGACTATGAATGCAGCACATAAATGATATTCAAATTCTTCAACGGGGGTTGGTTATTTAATGCAACAAACCTGAAGAAAAGCTCCATGAAATACACAATAAAGATTAAATGCTGATAAAGAACTTAATCTTCTTAATAAAAATAAATCCACAACACCAATTTAAATAACAAATCAATACACAAAGAATTACCAGACTCGAAATGTCTCCAAGTTGCTCGCTTATCCGATCTTGTAGTAGTTTCTCTTCCGCATTCAGATTAGCAGCCGAATTTTGCAGTTTACTAAGGCAAGTACAAATATCTTTTCGCATCAATGGCAATTCCTCACCAGCACGATCAAAACCAAAAGATGAACGAAACGGCAAGCTTATTGATTCTGTTAAGCATGAGACTGGAAGGCTCTTAAGTTTAAATTCCGATGAAGGCGAATATTAAAATTTAGTGTGCAGAGGAGTAGAAACACAAAAAAAACAATATTTGAGCTACAACATCCGTCCTCTCACTAAACATGAGACACTAAAATTAGCGGCAATAATCGCCAGTCTAGCAGGAAAGTCTTATTGTATAATTTCCGTGATCTAATTCTAACTAATATGTAACTAGATACGGAATACTTAATACATATCTATATATCTATACACTATTGGAAAATATCTGAGGTTGCTTAAAATAGAAAACGAAATACGTCAACCGGCCGGTTTCTTCCTGAATTGCCGTGGTTGGCGATAAACCAGGCAGCATTTAGTTTAGTCTTGCAACCGAGCCTCTACGCCACGAAAGTTGCTAATTGACTGTAATTGTAAGTTACATACCAACTAATGTTATTTGCTCATTCGATTCTTAAGGTTGATCTCATTCTTTATCGTATTCGACCGAACATTCCAACTGTCCAATCCAGATTCGCAATTATATGTAATAATTAATAAAATCATACTTCCCTTAGCTGATTATTATATATATATATATATATATATATATATATATATATCAACATATAATAAACATTGTATAATACACAAAATGAAATTTATCTACAAGACTGATTTTGTCTTTATTAGGCATTAATCAGGAGTAGCCATAATTGCCGTTACAATAAATTTAAATCCTCGAGCATTTGTTTGTTTCACAACATTTATCACACCCTACCGAATCCGTGAATTGCAAACAACAAACATAGGCACACACACACACACATTATATATATATATATATATATATATATATATATATATATATATAAAATGAATCAGTGGTACGGAAGACACTGAGTAGAAATTAAATTCAGTTGTGTATAATTTTGATAATTGCTAGGAACGTTTCGATCGAGCTTGAAGACGTATATGAATTTCCAAATGAATAAATGTATTTTAAGTTTCACTTGGGAGAATAGCGTTGGTTGCCATGGGAATCTGGTTTAGGAAAACGTGCACATTCTTTTCTCGAGCAGATGTATTTCCTTGTTTGCTTCTCTTAATTCGGTATTGTCCAAGTTTAGGTATGTTGCATTAATCGTACCGATTCTGCTTCCTTGTAATCCCCTAGTCTGTCCTTGCTTCTTGGCATATTTGTTTCATGTCTAATATTCTGCTCCTTTGGTTTTTTGTTGCTAAGGTTAAATTTAAAAGCGCTTGTATAGATGGCAGTTGTTGTGTTTGTCGAGTCAAATGCTATATTATTTTTTTAAAAGGATATTTGTTCCGCATGATGATGGTTCATATTTTTTCAATCGTGTCGAAGTAGATTTCTGGCGATCACCAAAACAGGCATTTAATCTTTTCATTTCTTGAATGACATCTCTTTCAAGAAGCAACAATGGCGGATATCGCAAATAAATTCAATCCTAATTTGAAGGACATAAAAGCTGATAAAGGGAAGGAAGATCGTATGATTATGGTACTACCAGACTCTAAACCAAGTAGAAATGTCAAAACATTAGCTTTAAAATACAACATAATGACAGTTTTAAAGCAGTTCCTTACCCAAGGCACTAGACTCCCTGACCAAAATTAAAAGATTGAACCCAAAGAAACATCAGCAGTATATAAAATCCCATGCAGTGACTGGAGTGTCATGTATGCTGGTAAGACCATGCGCCCAATTAAGGTCAGGAGAGGTCAACATAAAACTGCGTGTAAGTATGGACATATTGCTAAATCCCGTCATGTAGTGGAGACTGGATACACAATTAACTTGGATGATTGCAAACGCATAGCTATATGTAGTCGTAATAGAGTGACAAGGTTGATTGGAGAATCTACCGAAATTAAATCTAGGGATAATATTATGAAAGAAACAGCTGTTGAAAAGTCGTTATGTGCGATTTTAAATACCGCATTAGCCAATGGTAGGAAAGAAACGATTGTTTGAGATAGAATCTGAAGCTAGCTCAAATGAAAGTTTAGAAATACCGGATCACGATTGAATTATTAGTGGGCTTATTATTCAATTAATGGCTAATCAATTATTTAGAATAGTCTTTCTAAATTTCACACTGAACTCTTAGTGATGTGAAAGCTAACTAAAGGACTTCTATCTTCTTTCTATATACTGTTTATTCTTTCCTTAAATAGTTTTCAAAATTTTGTCTAAACATTTATTTTAATTCATATTTTAATAAAACTTCTTAATCTATTAAAATGATTTTTGTGCCTTTCCCTACCCTACCTACTGAGATCATTCTTGTAATACAAAATTTCAAATGTCTAGAATAAATAATAATTCTGGCGCGCGAAATGAGTAAATTAATGTCTATTAACTGCAGTTTCATTTAGATTTACGTACATGTATATTAATTACATTTAACTGTATCTGTTTAGTTAGGCATACACCTACACATGCATATGCGTGCCGTGTGCTTAGTAAATTATATGACAATAACTGTTATTAACTAGCCTATCCTAAGTAAAAACTGTGTGGTTTTCATTGCAAATTTAATACGTGCACGGGTCATTCGGATTTCTAATTGTATCACTCGCAATGGCATGTTGTTATGACGTGCTTCTGATTTATTGGTCTCTCCCAACCCGAAACTGTGAGGCAAATCTCAGCTACGTCATTTCACATAGTGTATAAAACAAATATTCTAACGCATGCAAATGATAAATTCTTATTCAGCCACTCTAGTCTCACTTAGTTAGATGAACATAACAGTTACGGAAATGCACACACATGTGACACGCAATTATCTAATGAAAGATCAGTCTGAAGTATAAATGAACTTACCAGAGGAAATATCGCGCTTGCTTCATTAGCTTTATTTGTAAATCTACCGATAACGGTAGCCGAAATATCTTGTTCAAGAAAAACAACTGGAATCATTACTGCGTTAGTCAAAACGCAGTTCAGGTAATTTCGATTAATCCATTTTCGCATTTCTTCCTTTCTTCCGAAGGCTTCACCATTGTTCATATTAACCACTGGGAATGAGGTACGATCTAATTTTCGTTCACTGGCTACGTTTTCGAACGGAATTTTCCGTTCCATCATCAAGGCTTTAATCATACACACAGTCAAAACGCTATCAATAGCAGATTTAAGCAAATATTCTTTATATATATATATATATATATATATATATATATATAATATATATATATATATATATATAAATAAAATCGTCCGCGGCAAATTCGTTATAATATCCGAAGATTTCCTAATAAGGACGAAACCAGTCTACTGGCTGAACTCCCCTTTCAACATTACACGATGCTTAATTTATACTAATAAATGTATGCATATAATGGGATTGGAGGTTATAACTTTGACTTAAAAATAATTATTATCACCGCCCGCGCTATGATCATTTAGTTATAACAATTAAATCGTTGTTTCTATATTAATGTAAGGGAGAAAACCAGATAATTTTCGCGCTTCTTAAACCGGTTCTGGAATATTTCCAATTGTCAAGACAAAATGCTGCTTCTCCCTCAATAAGAATATGGTTAGTCCAAGCTTCCGTTTCATATATGATCACACTAAATGAATTTGTTTGTTTAAAAAAATGCTTTTTCCGCCATAGTTCATTTACTTTTATTTCAATGTTTCCTGACTTTTTTCTTGCCATCTGATCATGTATGTTTGATTTCAATTTAAGTATTGCTCTAGCCTAAAAATTCATTAATTATGTGTATTTATTTTGTTTTTACTATAAACTTACCACAAACTTTAGTGCAAGTTGGTTATAGTTGTCAAGAAGAGGCACCAGACAATCATTGCGGCGTTCACTTTCAATTTTCATCGCCTCAACCTTGGCAAACAGATCCGTTCTATACTTTTGGCGCTCCTCAAGCCGGTTCTGTAATATTTCCAAATGCTCTATCATCTGACCTAGACTGATATAACAATAATATGTATTTATGTTTAATAAGAGAAAGAACAATGTTTTATAATTACGATTAAAATTAAAGATATAAAATCATTAGTTTTATAGCCGAATTGTAATTGTTGTGCGACGGTACTATTGCCCAATGTTCTCAAATAAATAGAGCACAATATTTCGCTTTGTTTCCATTGCAAAAAAAACGTTCCACATAAAGAGACCAAAAAAAATATTAGTCCAGAAATCTAAAATAGAAGAAACTATATTAAATACCGGTTCGCATTGGTCTTCAAAAGCCCTATGATAACGCCAATGTACAAACACACCTAACCTTTACTAAAATTGAAAAATATTTTTTGGCATGTCTAATTTTTTACGGGACAAGACATGATTAGTTAAATATATATCCATCTTATTTTTACACCCAATGTTGGTATATGCTCTGATGTCCAGAACTGTAAACATAAACAATTTCTTCGTGTACTGACATTACTATCTGGCTTTCAAAGCACTTTCGGAATTGCGTTCAACTATGCTTCTTTTATTTGAACTTGCTTAGTTAATAAATTTTGTTGTGTACTTCTCAAGTGAACTATTTTTATATTTACCCAAAATTGATTCCTCTGTTCTATTGTTATAATACATTATTTGATGCGATGGAACAAAAAAAGCTTCTGTACAGGGTATGATATTTTTAAATAAATATTTTACTACTTCCAAACCAAATATCCTATAAGCATTAACGTTAAGTGATAAAATTTTAAATAAAATTTATTTCGACTAGATAGAGTTAAATTTACAAGCTATACTAAATCAAGAATGAAAATGACTACAAGGAGACACTTAGAACCAAATACACAAAACCTTAAAATTCAGCATGTTAAAACAACCAAACCTTCAATACATTATAACCAAACTGCAATATATTAATACATGGTTAAATACAATGGGATTTGTGTTTACTTGAAGCTCGCAAACTTGATTTAAAGAATTTTTACCACCACCCGCGCAATCAATTATTGTTTAATTGTATTGCTATATATATATATATATATATATATATATATATATATATATATTTGGGAGAAAGCTGCAAACAGTTAATGTTTGCGATTTCATAGAAATTGTGTAGCCGACATTTCCAGTCAAGTACAATGTATGTGAGAGCCGTATATCTACTTTTACTTTTCATATACATACAATGCGGTTTGATCCTCGGTAGTCAGTTTGCCGTCGAACTCTGATGATGATCATGGAAGGTCGAAACACGCCAGTGTATGCGACTAGTGGTAGTTTTGCTATGTTGTTCGACTAGCGGTTAAATACAATTGGATTTATGTTTACTTCAATCTCGCAAATTTGATTTAAAGAATTACAATATATAAACATTGAGTACCAATGCTTCACATCAATATAGCCAAGTAACTCATGAGTACGCCAAAGTGCCCATTCATAGTGGGTGACACCGTGTATAATTATTAGAAACCCATTTCTTTAAAGTTTCAGTCAGACATAGTATTTGCCTCAGTAACCATTTCAGACAATATCACAGCTAACTTAATTATTGCTCCTTACAGCGTTTCTAGGGTAAAGACACAGAAAAACGGTTTGACAGAACTCATTTTCCCGTAAATTTACTCATGAATACCGCCTCGCCATTTCCAGTCAAGTACAATGTATGCGAGACTACTACAGGTGATAGCCGCATATCTAATTTTGCTTTCCATATATATGCATTTCGGTTCGATCCCCGCTAATCAGTTTTTCGTTGTACTCTGATGATGATAATGGAAGGTTGAAACACGTCAGTTCGTGTGACTGACGGAAGTTTAGCAATGTTGTTCGATGACTGGTTAAATAAAGTGCGATTGCTATTTACTTCGCACTCACCAACTTGATATAAAAACTGTTACCACAACACGCAAAATCGTTGATTGGTCAATCTTTAATAGAAGATCTTAGATTTGGTGATTATAGAAACGAATAAATGGTCGAGGTATATATTTTGAAATACGGGCAGAATCCGGTCCGTCCGCGATCACCATAAAGTTCACAAATGTATGCCCCTTAATTAAGATGTGGCAATAATAATAAATTTTGGACGATAAACTCTAGACCACAGTCAATGGAGACTTCGTGAGCAGATTTAGTGGTTGTCTAGAGTTCGGTATATATATTTTTGCACCAGCAGAACGGAATTGTCAGCTAGCCCTCAATCATAAGTTATTAAAGGGAGCACAGTAAATTCTTCAATGACGTATTTTTGTTGTACATTCGAAACCAGATATGGGGCACTATATCTAAGAATTATAATAGAACGGTAATATGGCAAAAATTTCTTCTGTTCGTTTAAACAAATTAAAATGACGACTGCTGAAAAAGCATTATACCCATCGATGAACAGGTTTTGTAATAAAACTGCAAACAGGCGTGCTTAGGTAGTCGGAGACTTTAGTCTATCAAATAATGGGTTTCAGAAAGACAATGCACTCCGGCCTTCTGACCGGAACTTCTCTTGATTCTATTATAAATCCTTTTACATATCCAGGTGATTATTACCTATTGCTGACACGGTAAGCGATGTCAACACCTGGCATACATAGCACTATCTTTCACAGGTTGATCAGAATATTTTAAATTTTTATTTTTAAAACGAAATAAACATTTGCGGTAAGCAGTGAGTACCATTCACAATATCGTGTTATGTAAAACAAAAAATTCCCTTTTTAAAACTACGTATTCTGGCAATAAAATAGACAAATTAATTGAAAGCAAAAACAAATACTTAAATAAACAACCAAGAGAAAACTGTGGGTATTTAACTATCAAGAAGTCATAACAAGAAATTTTGGGTGAGAATTAACGAATTGTATTTCAAAAAGCCAAGAAATATGCAATTATGTATTAGGTTTTGCTTACCTAGTAACAAAATAGCATGAACAAAGGACGAAATGTGGGACAGCTCCCTAAATATTATATATAGTGAGTTGGTTTTGAAGTCGTATCTTATAAGTTTTTGTATGAAGTAAAGTAAATTGTATTTCCAACATGTCCCACATTTCTTAACCAAATATATAGTTGGTATAGGGCGTAGTACCGGCTCCTACTGATGAGTCTCTAGTAAGCACCGTAACAAACAATTCATGACTATTATATGTTTAATTTAATGATGCCATTATTAACGCGAAATAGGATAGCCGATATCAATCAAGGCCAGAGTGTGTCGATCTGCTGGATTAACTGCTTTTCAAAATCGGAATTCCCAATTAAGATGAAATTTAGCCTATCCAGAAATTCACTGTGTTGGTATCCCGTACAGACTTAGTATTTTGAATTTCAATGTATTGGAACAATGCATGTGCTCGACATTTTGAAAACCATTGTGTTGTTACAGTTCACAGGCTCGGATTATGGTATAAGTAATGAGTTGGCTTTGAAGTCCAATACTGTCTACAAAGCTAATTCCACTACTGCCCTTTTACACATTCGTATTAGAGATTCTACCGTCCAATTTCCCCACATTACTCACCAAAATATATAATGAGTGTAGGACGTAATACCGGCTCCTACTGATGAGTCGCCTGTAAGCACAATACGCATGTGTAGATAAGATTGTATTTTTCGTGCATGTTTATTTTAGTATTTCATTCTAGTCCAATTTGAAGCATGTGCGCAATACTCAATGCACAATTGAGATCCGAATAAACCACTATGTATATATAACTCATTTAATATGTGATATGCATTACACTTACCCAGCCTCCTGTTGCTCTTTAATAACTGCTTTTGCAGCCTCCAGCTTCGCTTGAAGTTTGCCAATAACTGAACGTTTGGTCATCACACAATCTTGTAACTTTGAAAGGGAATTCTACGTAAGCAAAAAATAGTTTTAGGATTTAGCACTACATCACAGTTATACTTAATAGTTTACTATAAATCAGCGGATATTAAAACTACGAAATGCGTGAAGTTCTACAGTTATTTACAGGAATAAATGATACCAGTACTTCGTTAAGTTAAAAAGGCTAATAAAATTGAATTAAACCTACATATATCTACAATTCTTTCAACTGTGTGTGTTTTATTTGTATCAGCATAAACTAGGAAATTCATAAAGTAGACCGGTTCCATCAAGAGCTTGCCAGAATTTTCCGCGACTTGGGCTCATACCTGGCCACATCTGGTTCAGATGTTTTAACTTGTCTAATGTGCCACTCCTGCAAAAGACTAAATTTAATTTTCAGTTATATACCAACTTATATGTTGGTTAGCTCTTGTTTAAGATGGAGCCTTTTTTACTTCTCTTCCGATTAAGAACACTAACTTGCAACCACCGATCTGTCATTATAGAAGGATACCATATGACATAGGCAATTGATGTAAAATTGAAGTTTCACGACAGGAAATTACTTATATATAAGTTCGTACGAAACTGAAAATTGCATGTAGTGTGCAGTAAGAGTGGCGCAGTGGTTAAGCGCAAGATTCCTAATCAAACATACCACGATACGAGACACAGTCGCGTCACAATTCTCGGCGTATGATAAGTTTCTAATCAGGACGAAACCGGTTTTCTAGATGAATTTCATTTTTGCAGGATTTTGATATATATATATATATATATATATATATATATATATATATATATATATATATATCCTTTTGGTACGCGAGCCATAATAAAATTCATAGTGCCCTTACTATGTGCAAAAAGAACTTTTTTTTAGATAAAATAACCGGTTCTTTCCCATATCCTTCTCAAATATCTACAAATAAACATCTCCTTAAATATAAATCAAAAAGCCAAACAAAATAGAAAAATGTAAACTTGGAGAGAGTGTGATATAAAGGAACAACCAATTAATTGCGTGTAACACCTCCAGTTCAAGCTCAGTACCTGAACATGCTTCTTCAACTTGAATAAATCCGGCTGCAATTTATTTACCCATAAAGCTTCGTATGTTGACAAATCCCTTCTCCAGTGTTGTCTAAGATTTTCCTATGGCATCTAGAGAGCACTTTATCACGGAGTGACATAGATAAATGTGCTCAATATATACGGTACGTGAATGATATTTTTCTTGCCCTTAAGAGCGAGTCGATTTAATGACAAAGCACGAGAAAGATAATTGTCTGCCTTTCTTAGATGTACAACTAAAAATACTAATGGAAAATTAAATAGAACAATTTACCATAAACCAACCTGGAATGCAGTATTTAAATTACAGCAGTTTTGTAATGTTTCAATATAAATTATCAACAGTTCGTGGCTGCTTTTCAAGGATTGACAGGTTCGTTAGTCCATATTTAAAAGAAAGTGAATATAAAAAAGCAATAAACGACTTAATGTTTAATGGCTATCCTAAAGAGCAAGTAAATAGACTTATTTAGAACCCGAAAAGAAAGCAGTCTACTTGAACATCACATTTAAGAGGAAAGCAGTTTCCCGAGTTAGTTGAAGCTCCATTAACACGCACATTTAATGCAACTAAACTACGAGTGCTATGCAAGGTAACAAACTTTCCTTTGCCAGCAATCAAAGAGAAACAGCTGTTAATGTCGACATCAAATATTTATTTACCAATATACATGCGCACGTTGTCGATCAACTTACGTAGGCCGATCGACCAGACGGTTAATTACCCGAATGAGAAAACATTGCAGCTTAAACGCGTTTTAAATCAAATGGTGAACATACGTCTGCAATTAAGCAACACATCGTTGAAACCTCACATGTATTTTCTCCAAACGTAGTGTACGAATATTTATGAAAAATTTTTTTTCAGACATTGAACTGGAAGTGATGCACGCAATCGATTGGTTGTTCCATTATTTCAATCTCTACATGTTTACATTTTTTTATTTTGTTTGGCCTTTCAATTTATATATAAATAGATGTTTATTTGTAGATACT
Source organism: Eudiplozoon nipponicum (assembly GCA_029291075.1). Taxonomy (NCBI): domain Eukaryota; kingdom Metazoa; phylum Platyhelminthes; class Monogenea; order Mazocraeidea; family Diplozoidae; genus Eudiplozoon; species Eudiplozoon nipponicum. Next base: position 30,083 of record JAQBSW010000195.1, read on the forward strand.
TGAGAAGAATATGAAAAATCAACGGTTCTTGTATATAGAAAGGGTACTATGAATATATATATATATATATATATATATATATATATATATACGTGTGTATTTTTAAGTGCAAACATGATGTTTAAAATAAGCACATCTTAAAAAATAAACTGCAATTTACCAATATGACTGTCTTCATTATTAAACGAACATTGGTTGCGAGGGTGGTGATAACAATTATTATAATCAAGGTTGCGGTCTTGATATAAACACCTGAACCATTAATTACTTACTTATGTCAGTATAAACTAAGAAATGTATAGTGTAGAAAAGGCAATTCATCCAGTAGACCGGTTTCGTTCTTATTGGGAACGAGTCCTGTTCGCGGCAAATTCTGGCCAGTACATGATGTGTTCCCAATAAGGACGAAATCGGTCTACTGGATGAATTGCCTTTTCTACACTATACAATTCTTAGTTTATACTGACATATGTAAGTAATTAATGGGTCAGGTGTTTATATCAAGACCGCAAACTTGATTATAATAATTGTCTTCATTATTGATGGGAAATCATTAAATAATTGCCAGCTTTTCCAAATTTGGCATACTTGCAGCTCATCCACAGTGACAACTTAAGCACGCATTGTCTGCAATTTGCAGTTATATTTTCTTTATATATATATATATATATATATATATATATATATATATATATATATAAAGTTCGCGAGTTTGATGTAAACACTAATCCCATTATATACACATTTTTCAGTATGAACTAAGCAATGTATAGGGTCACAATGCCAATTCATCCAGTAGAATTGCATCCTTCTTACTCGGACAAACTACTGTGTGCAATGTGCGGCACGGTGGCGCAGTGGATAAAATCGGACACCGAAGCAACCCTGATTAAGGTGGAGCCGTCTCCGCGACCATATTCTGAACATTACTTGATGAGCTCTCGATAAGAACGCAGCCGGTCTATTGAGTGAATTGACTTGTTATATTAACGAATTCTTAGTTTATACTGGAAAATGTATATATAATTGGATTGTTATTTATATATATATATATATATATATATATATATATATATATATAGTCAATACTACTTCCTCAGCTAGCGTGACATCTGTTCTATAATGACAGTTTGACTTTATGCCAAAATGGATGCCACAGACTCAAAGTAAAGACCATTCAAAAATGTAAGTCAGTACATAACTGAAAATTGTGCATATTTTGGGGCACGTGGTGCAGAGACTTCAAACGTACTCAGGTTCGAGCCATGTCCCCAAAAAATTAGGGCAGTACTTGGAGTGTTCCTTATGAGGGCGAAATCGATCTACTGCATGAATTACTTTTGTTGCCTTATACAATGCTTAGTTTATGCTGAAAAATTTATAAATAATGCAATTGGTTTTTATATTAAGCACGCAAACTTGGTTTAAATAATATATTAACGTATGAAATAGTTGAATCTTCGAATTGCAGATATCCTCAGCAAAATGAATGTCTTTTTAAAAAAATAAATTTTATGATGCCTGAATGCAAAAGGGTTCATAACATTGATTATCGAATACAAAAAGGAAAATATGAACTGAATGGGACCAATATGACTTTGTATCGTAGATATATTTATTAATCGACGAACAAAACCAGAAATACAGTTTTATTCAGCTCTTTGAATGGCTAATTGCTCTATTAAAAGGTCTAATTTCATGATTATTTGTACAAACCGTCTAATAGCAAGAGAAATATAAATGTGGTAAGAGTCTGAATACAAGAGCAAAAATTACAACTTGTTAGAAATTAGCTCAAATAGACCAGTCAGCATGAACAAACATTACAGTTTTATGTACATATGCGTTTCGTGCTTAATGACGTATCGTCAGTAGGAGCCGGCACTATGCCAAATACCCTTTATATATTTGCTGAAATAGTTTAGGACATTTGAACTGTGAAATCTTCTATGCGATTTAAAAGAAACATGTTGCGCGACAGGAAATAAACCATTTACCTGATTTTCGGATTGCGTACCGAAATATTTGAATCCACTGTCATCATGATTTTTGCAGATATTTCGGGCTCCAATTACGGAGGCCTTTTTCAATGCCAAACACATCACTCACTTAGTTGACAATCAATATGTCAAAAGGAAATATAAATTTAAACCGCCTCATTTATACTTGTTTTTAGATCTCTTAAGAATAACGTTATTTTAAATAAAAATGTTAGGAAAGTGTATGTTAAATTGGTTTGTGTATGTGTCTACATGTATACACTCTTCGCAATGAGATTACAGTGATATAATGACAATTAATGACAACTCACTAGATAAGCGTACGTCATGCCTGTGTGTATGTGTTCTCGTTTGTTTTGAATTGAGGAGTAATCAGTTAATGCAAGTGTACACTCATCCCAGTGAAATTACAGCGATTTGGCAACATCTGACTATTCACTGGATAAGCGTGTTTGTGTGTATGTGCGTGAGCGTTTACTTAAAACTGAGAACTAATCTGTTACATGTAATTACAGGCACGTGTAACGGTCATACAAGTAAAACTAAAATGATAACAGTCATTTCCTAACTGCACACGTCAGACCTATTTTACACTTACTTTTCTAAATGAAGTAATTACGAGTGGCATTTCGGTGAGGAGGGGGCATGACACTATTAATAGAGTAAATAATTAATAGGTAGCAAAATTAAATTAGAAACGGATAAAGTGTTTCAATAGGGTAGAAAGTTAAATTAAACGGTACGTAAAAGAAATTAAAAATTGCCTGATAAAGAAGATACTAGTAATAGTGCAAAGAAAATAAAATAAAAATAAACCTTGCCATCATGTATAGATAAATGTATGTTAAAGGCGCTACACTAACAACAGAACGTAAGATAACAGATAAAATAAGATAACAAATAATCAAGGATGAAATAATAAGATAATCAAAATAAATTAGGCGATATTGAATTAATCAATCTCCACCTCTGTAAGTTAATATCAGTCCAGTGTTCTTATTCTTTTACTTGAGCGAGTTTCTGATTCTGATTCTGATTCGTGCAATCTTCGTTTTCTACCATTATTTAGTGCTGTATTCCAAATAGGACCTAGTGATTTTTCTACGGCTGTTTCATTCATTATGTCATTTCTCGATTTAATTTCGATGGATTCTCTAATCAGTCTAGTCGATCTGCTACGGCTACAAATTGATATACGTCTGCACCCATCCCAATTAATTGTGTGTCCTGTCTCTACTGTATGGCGTGCAAGATCTGACCTATTAACATGGGCATACTTGCATGCGGTTTTATGTTCCCCTCTTCTAACCTTAATTGGGCGCATGGTTTCACCAACATACATCAAGTCACAGTCGTTACATGGAATTTCATATACTCCTGATGTGTCCAGCGGTTCTATTTTTTCCTTTTGGTTGGGAAATATAATACCTAGTGTAAGGGTCTGTTTTAAAATAGTACGTATATTGTATTTTGATGCTACCATTTTTATATTCCTACTTAGTTTAGAGTCAGGTATAACCATTACCCTCCGGTCATCTTTTAATTTATTTGACTTCACGTACTTCCAGTCATGATTAAATTTACTTATAACGCTCATTATAGTTGCTTCAATTAACTTTAGAGGATACCCATTAGCACTGAATATTTCTCGCAGTCTCCCTAATTCAATCTCTCTATGTTTTTTATCTGTTAATCTTAAGCTTCTTATTATCATCGATTTTAAGATACCGATTTTCATTCTATATGGATGATTTGAATCGAAATTAAGAAGGATACCTGAGTAAGTATCCTTCCTATAAACATCCCGTTCTAGTTTTGTACCATTTCTAATTAACTTGACATCCAGAAATGGTAATTCGCCACATGATTCATTTTCAATTGTAAATTTAAGCTCGCTCACCTGATTTGCTATGTTTAAGAAATTTATCAGATGATCCTCCCCGTGATTCCCATATATCATCCAAATATCGTACATACAATTTAGGATTTAGGGGCGTTATATCTAAGAGAGTCTTCTCCATGTAATGCATGAAGATATTAGCTATTGGAACCGATAGTGGTTGCCCCATTGGAACACCTCTAATCTGCTTATAAAATGCATTCCTAAATTTAAAATAAGTTGAAGACATACATACGTACATCATTCTCCATGACGTGTCTAATCGTCATTTTGCTTCCTTCCAATATTACTGGATGATCAACAAGGAAACGCTGAAAATAGTCTAGTGCTTTAGGTACTGGTATATTGGTGTACATTGACACCACATCTAAACTCGCCAATCTATCGTTTTCATTAAGTTCACATTTATCTACAATCTCAACCAAATGGTATGAATTCATCAAAGTATTGTCCAAGAAGTACGAATATTTCTTTATTCTATTACATAGAAACTTAGACATTTTATATGTTGGAGAGTGTTGGACATTAACAATAATTCTCAAAGGGTTGTCTGGTTTATGTATCTTTACTAAACCGTACACTCTAGGAGCAACTGTATCTCTTTGTATGAGAGCGTTACCCTGCGCTTGATCTAATTCTCCTTCAGCAATCATATTATTGACGAATAATTTAACTTCTCCTTGTAGCTTATCCGTAGGATCTTTATTAATTTTAGTGTATACCTCTATATTGTCTAGTTGTTCATACATTTTATCATTATAGGTCAGATTGATTCATCAGAACCGTCGCTCCTCTTTTGTCTGCTTTCAAACATACCACACTATTTGCTATTAACTCTTTCCTGAGACTTTTTATTTCATAATTTGGTTTATATTTTTTCTCTGTGTACATTAGCACAGCAGCGGCTACGTCTAATTCAAACCTAACTTTATCCTTGTCTGAGAGGAATTGTGCTATTTTAACAGCCTCAGTAATTATCTCATTTTTTGGTGATTTCTCAATTTGGATAGCTGTATTCAGACCACGATTAAGCATTTCCAGCTGTTTCTCATTAAGATTTATTTTAGAGAGGTTTACCACTCGATTAGTTACAACAGGACACGTCCTAACTGTGGTCTGTCTATAGATGCCCAAATTTCCTAACTTTCTATCATGCCTAATGTGAACCTTTTTTATCTCCTTATTACGTGCGCCATCAGTAAAATCCTCTATACATTTAAAGTCATCCGCGTGCAAGAAGGAAAGTAACATAGATCTTATTTTAGTTTTCTCTCTAATTAGTTCATATTTGCGTTTCTCTAAATCGCTAATCAATGTATTCATTATGTTCAAAGTCAGTTCATGTTTAAGAGATCTACCTTTATCATTTAAATGAAATGGAAATTTAAATTTAAAACATTTAGGAATTACGCAATGTTTTAAACATATTTTAATGAAACGAATATTTTCCACTTGCCTTACTAATTGTTTTTTTATGTGATGATAGCGATTTTGCAACTTCACTGTTGTAGCACCGTATTTAGTACCTAAATAAGATTTAAAAGAAACATGTTGCGCGACAGGAAATAAACAATTTACCTGATTTTGCACGCCATACAGTAGAGACAGGACACAAAATTAATTGGGATGGGTGCAGACGTATATCAATTTGTAGCCGTAGCAGATCGACTAGACTGATTAGAGAATCCATCGAAATTAAATCGAGAAATGACATAATGAATGAAACAGCCGTAGAAAAATCACTAGGTCCTATTTGGAATACAGCACTAAATAATGGTAGAAAACGAAGATTGCACGAATCAGAATCAGAATCAGAAACTCGCTCAAGTAAAAGAATAAGAAAACTGGACTGATATTAACTTACAGTGGTGGAGATTGATTAATTCAATATCGCCTAATTTATTTTGATTATCTTATTATTTCATCCTTGATTACTTGTTATCTTATTTTATCTGTTATCTTACGTTCTGTTGTTAGTGTAGCGCCTTTAACATACATTTATCTATACATGATGGCAAGGTTTATTTTTATTTTATTTTCTTTGCACTATTACTAGTATCTTCTTTATCAGGCAATTTTAATTTCTTTACGGACCGTTTAATTTAACTTTCTACCCTATTGAAACACTTTATCCGTTTCTAATTTAATTTTGCAATCCTATTAATTATTTACTCTATTAATAGTGTCATGCCCCCTCCTCACCGAAATGCCACTCGTAATTACATGTAACAGATTAGCTCTCAGTTTCAAGTAAACGCTCACGCACATAAACACAAACACGCTTATCCAGTGAATAGTCAGATGTTGCCAAATCGCTGTAATTTCACTGGGATGAGTGTACACTTGCATTAACTGATTACTCCTCAATTCAAAACAAACGAGAACACATACACACAGGCATGACGTACGCTTATCTAGTGAGTTGTCATAAATTGTCATTATAGCACTGTAATCTCATTGCGAAGAGTGTATACATGTAGACACATACACAAACCAATTTAACATACACTTTCCTAACATTTTTATTTTAAAAAACGTTATTCTTAAGAGATCTAAAAACAAGTATAAATGAGGCGGTTTAAATTAATATTTCCTTTTGACATATTCATTGTCAACTAAGTGTGTGATGTGTTTGGCATTGAAAAAGGCCTCCGTAATTGAAGCCCGAAATATCTGCAAAATCATGATGACAGTGGATTCAAATATTTCGGTACGCAATCCGAAAATCAGGTAAATCTTCTATGCGTGTTTGTATTAGCGTAGGCTTTAAATAAGGTTGACTCCATTATTTATTGAATACACATAGGTATTGAAGATTGTAGGCCGCAAATATTCTGTGTTGCCCAAGGAGATGTTTGGTATTAGGCATACTGCAGGTTTACACATTTGTCTAGGAGATTGTACCGTCCTATTATCCCACTTTCCTCACCCAAATATATACTGGTTAAAGGGCGTAATACCGGCTCCTACCGATGAGTCGCCAGTAAGCACAAAACGAATGTGCATGAGATTATACTTTCCGTTCATGCTGCCTTTGGTTTATCCTTCTGGTCACAACTGAACTAATTTGTAACTAGGTTCGCAACAAACAGTATTTAACTTTAATATACTAACTTTTTTTCTGCTCTGTCTTTCCTGTAGTTGGATCCTATTCGTAATTTAACCTCGAAAAGTAATAATGAATTATAATTACAGTATTTGATTACACGTATTTTGTCAATATAAACTAAACCGTGTATAATAAAGCAAAAGCAATGCAACCTGTAGATCAGTTTCATACCTATTGAGCACTCATCAAGTATTTGGTAGTATTACAACTTATTCTTAAAGCCACTTAGTAAATGCGGTTGATTGATATGGACAAACTAGATGTACTAAAAAATATATTAATGTAAAGAAAAATTACGGCTGCAGTTAACTTATGCTGCAGTTAATTTCAGAAGTTCAGCTTCAATGATTGTTGTCAGCGATTGTTGTGCTAGTATACACGAGCTCTGGTTAAGCTAAAGCAAAAGGCGACTGGCGATGCTCACTCATAAGGCTGAAACATAATTCCCACCGTCATACGCACAGTTGGCTCAACTGCGTTTAAGAATTTTTCGTGTTTCAGTGCAGATGTCTACTTTGTACATATAACAATCGGAAATAATCAAACAGTTCAATGAAATATAAAATTATGTTATACTCTAGACTAAATGTAGTTTATAATAGAAAAAACACTTAAACTTACTATAATCAAGGTTGCGAACTAAATATAAGCACCTGACCCATTAATTTCTTGCATATGTCTGTATAAACTAAGAAATGTATAGTGAAGAAAGGACAATTCATCCAGGAGACCGGTTTCGTCCTTATCGAGAACTCATCACGTACTGGTCAGAATTTGCCGCGGTCAAGGCTCGAACCTGAGCACGTCTGCTTCGGAATCTGGCGCTCTAACCACTGAGCCACCCTGCCGCACTGATAGTGCAAATCTACAACCTGCGAAAGAAAATCGTGAATACTTTCAATGTGATGATCTCACTGCGTAACATAGAACAACTTTCAAAAGATATTTATGATATATGTATATATATATATATATATATATATATATATATATATATATATATATAAATTTTAGCGAAATACCTTAACATCTTTTTCAATGTCAGTGCTCTCTTCAACTTGACTTCTAACAACACGCAGTCGTTCATTGGCAGTAGAAATGCGCTGTTCCATAGTTGATTCACTCTCTTCAATATCCTTCATGCTGTCGATTTCGTGCAACAGAAATCGAAGTCTGGCCTCATATTCCTCCAGCTCTACTGGTAACGGAGCGTTACATGCATGATAAAAACGTTCTCTAATCAACTACAAGTCAAAAGATATTAAAATAATTTTTTTTAAATGATCGTCGATAACTGAGGATATTCAATGTTTAATAATAGTATTACAGATTTTAAATCAGTAAAACTAAAAATCAAATGAAATAGCGAAGTTAAGATATTCGGCGTAGCCCCATTTTCGACTTCAATCTGATTAATGGATAAATTATATCTATATCTAAAACGAGAATTAGTAGAAAGCTTATGAGAAAATTAGCTGGTAAACACGAATAAATTAGCCAAAGGCTACCTTATTATGAAATATAAATTTAATTGTTTTTAACTTTGAACAAGAATTAAAGCCTATAGGTATGCTTTTCTTTTTACTTTTCATAAACCTCATTAAAAACGTGAAGTGATTCCACAGCTGAGCACCAGACAATGCAAACTCAGATTTAAATACCTCCAAATACCTATAACAACCAAAACTTCTGACGTAATTACGTTTCTCCATTTTGAACATTTTTGACTCATGTATTGTCTGTGTACTTTTTCAATGTGGAATTTATTTATAGTTAAAGATGATTTTTTTTCAGTTTTTTCCTCGACCAAATTAGTTGATAAGACGAAGCGAAAGTGCTACTATGTTATTTTACATTTATTTTTAAACACATATCTGGTAATAAATGTTTTTGTAAACCAGGCTTTTATCAGCCGACAGTGCTCGTTCACATACAAGAAAAAATTTGTAATCCAAACTATTCATTTCACTATGAATGGAGGGCGAAATACTAACTGCCAAACATGCAGCATAATGGCCAAATCCGCCTTGAGGCAAGGCAATATCAGCAATACAGTTTCCTAGTGGTTTTCATTATATCGCATCATAAAAACGAGCAAACTTCACAGGTATCTCTATCCAGCAAAGAATGTTGAGCTCGGTTCGATGTCATATCGCACAGGGTTTCCAAACAAGAACTACAATGTGTACGTGATGTAATCCTGGTAAACGAACGAATCCTACAATACCAATATGATAGTAGTTGAACTAACCTGGTCGGCGTTTTGACTAACGCAGTGATGTGCATTTACTTAACTGTTATGTTCATCTAACTAAGTGAGACTAAAGTGGCTGAACAAGAATTTACCATTTTTATGTGTTAGACAATTTGTTTTATACATTTCATGTAACATGACGTAACCGAGAAATTTGAGGGTAATCTCAGTTACGTCATTTTACAAGGAGTGCATAAGTATAAATAAAATGGTCAGAGGAAACATCGCGCTTGCTTCATTTGTTGATTTTGTAAAACTGTAGAAGACAGCCGATAACGAAAACAACTGGAATCATTACTGCGTTAGACAAAACGCAGATCATGTAATTTCGATTAATCCAGTTTTGCCTAACGAGAAGCATTTGTAAGCCGCTACAGGTGCCATTCTTTCTTAATCGTTATTGGTAAATTACATATGCTATGCTTCGTAAATGATGAACGCCTGTAAGCGTCTTCGACTGTAAATGAACACATTTGATAGAGTATATAAAACTGCACGTGCACAGGTGTTGTACACACAGCCTTTAAAGTAGAGCGAGATACTCGAAAAAGCAACAATAAACTGCGATCGTGATATAAACACCTGACCCATTAAGTACATACATTTATCAGTATAAACAAAGTAATGTATAGTGTAGAAAATGCAATTCATCCAAGAGACCTGTTTCGTCCTTATTGGGAACCCATCACGTACTGGCCAGAATTTGCCGTGGACAGGGCTCGAATCTGGGCACATCTTTTTTAGAATCTAGCGCTTTAACTGGATGAATTTCCCTTTCTGCATTATACAATGCTTCATTTATACTGAAAATTGGATGTACCTAACATCACAAACTTAATTAAAATAAAAGATGTTCAATTCTCTGGTTGTGACTAATCAGAAGCAATACGTGTATTAAGCAAGCACAGAAAAAACCATAGTTCATACAAGGCTAGAAACAAGATTCAATAAAACGACAAAACAAATGACATTAACATATTTAGTTGAGCACCAGATTCCGAAGCAGACGTACCCAGGTTCGAGGCCTATCTGCGGCAAATTCTGGCCAGTACGTGATGAGTTTCTAATAAGTACGAAACCGGTCTATTGGATGAATTGTCTTTTCTACACTACACAATTCTTTGTTTATACTGACAAATGTATGTACTTAATGGGTCAGGTATTTATATCAAGATCGTATCCTTGATTATAATAAGAGTCAGAAGTAGTCTGATTTCGCTTGTCCACGCTGCAAAACGGCGGATTCTGCGCGACGGCCAAAGCAGTACAGATTTAGTATTGCTCGTGTTATCATGGGTATATATTGATTTAAAAGAACACTATGTCATCCATTTCTAGTCAGAATGATTTGTATTCAAGGTTTTCTTTCTCTTATACCGTCTGTAAACCAAGGCTGGTGAGCGCTGCGTGCCTAGCAGCCAACACTTACTCTTGGTGTTAGGTACGCGTGCACTCATTCAGTCATTAACCATTTAACCATTTAACACTAAATGGTTCTACATGGTTAAACCGAATTCGATGCTTCATATAAAACGGAATGATTAGTCATGATAAATCTGAAGATACAATTGTTGTAACAACATATCTGTTTTTTGTTAAATGTACTTCACTTTATACTAAAATAATCCCATTTTTAATAATTTATCTTTCCTCTAAATTTTTATGGTTTTGTGACAAAGCAGCATTAGCATTCTGTGTCGAGATAATGACGACCATAATAACGATGATGATGATGATATGGCTCGCAATTGATTTAATATCGAATCTGCATAAAAAAATGTATATGATGCCACAACAACTCACAATGAAGTCTTTTGTAAACAGAAATGTTTTTCTAAAAACACTGAAGGCAAAAAGAGCACTATCGATTCGATTAATCGTCCGGCAGTAAAAATCTACAACACATGCACAGCCAAATTTACCAATAATAAAAAATTCAATTTTAAGAGAAAAGGTAGACTGCGTCTTGACTTATTTTAAAAATATAACTAATTCTGACAAGTCATGTATATTTTTTTGAAATACGTACATCAATTTGATCCTGTGGAATAAGGCCATCCTCGCCAACCAAAGCATACGCCACAGATGTGATTTTTGAAAACGATTCCTTCGTTGGATCCTCGTCAGGGCTATGCGTGTATTGTTTCTCTTCATCAAAAAACTAAATCTCACATAAGAAGGATAACAAAACTCACCTCGACGACAGCTTTACGTTCCTCAATTAACCAGTTGAAAACTGTTAGCACATATGGCCACGAATGCGGTGTGCTTGGCGTCACCAAATGTTGCTTAGCGATAACATAAGGACAGTTCATATCACGGATGAACCTTTACAGACATGAGCATAGATCAATGAAATGTTAATTTCAACAGTTAAGTTAATTATTTTTGTGAGGCAAAATCAACAACATGAAAAATCTGTAATTAACAACTATACACAGAAATTAAGCATTTTAACAAAAACCAACCGGTTTTAATACAAAACGAACATCAAATTCATTAAAAGATTTATACACAAAGTTTCTTACTGAAGAAATAGGACATCAAATTTTTTCCCACCGAATCTGAAATTGGGCACTATCTGACGGATGATGTGCTCCGCGATGGCAGTGATGTCGCGTAGGGAAGGAAGTGCCAAATATTTCGGTGAACAAGGATGCGGATAGCCTGTCATTTCAAGGAACTAACAAATGCAAGAAAACTTATTTTATAGATGAGTTGATTAAAACGAAAAAGGAATTTTAACGCTGTTACAGGAAGGTAGGTTTAGCCAAAAGCGGCATCATCTCAAAAAAGAGTTCATAATTTTAATATAATTATCATGTACTTAAGTCACGTCTAAAGCGGATTCATACTGATACCACAGCTCCAATGTTAGTGAACACGCTGACGACTGGCAAGTGGGCACCACGCAACACAATCCAAGGCATCGGATCACAATAAGTCATCAGGACAAGTTTCCGGAGCACCTTCATTTAAAAAACAATAGAAGCTTTCATTCATTCATCCTTACTCCACTATGACTGGACGACCTCATTTTCTACTACAACCAACACATAACTATGATTGCAAAAATAAATGCCTATTCCATTTTTATTAAACAGTGCACCAACAGCTTTTTATGCTGATGCACTGATGCCATGATTGATTAGACCTTTGAATGAGAAGGCAACAAGATTGTGACAACCAGAGAACATTTGGCCAATACCTGGGTCAAACAAAAAGTCAGCGTAATAAGCCTGAAGGCGTTTAAGAATGTGGGCCACGGTGAAGTCTTAAAATATGACCCGTCACAAATTCCTTTCGTCTATTAACCGCACTGCAAATTTGAATATAATCACGACGACCAAGTTTCCAATGCAGGTGTTCACTTGGCAAGTGTTAATATTTCTGTACAAGCACCGCGGCTTAACTCGTACCATATTTGCACTAGCACATCCCTTCAAACATACCGAGTATCTCACTCTGATTTAAGAGAACATCAAGCCAAAAAAATTGGCGCGAACAGTGCTGCAATTCAATGATCGATTTAAAGTCCTTGTCGAATCGACAAGAGAACGTCCAGTGAAAAACACTATCACACTTTATACGCATAAACTCAAAGTTGACAGACTACGCACAATTCGAAAAAAACGGGAAGAGTTGCGGTTTAGACACAAGAAAAGCTTTTTATTCGATTGGAGATAGAGTAAAATCAAAGGCCTCGAGAAGAGCCAGAATCATAGTTTCCATGACGATAACTCGCTCCACCTTCACATGCATCGATATTAACATATCTCTCCCAATAAAAGAGGAATAAAGCGTCCCAAGAATAGCAACATTTGTGATGGATAAGAGACAGCCGAAATTCTTAGCATTTATAGCCAACGAGCCTATTCTTATTATGAAAAAATTTTAAAGCATCATGCCAAGCGAGCAGTGGTAAATGCTATAGTGAAGAATATCAATCCTTAAAAACGAAAGATATTGCCGTCGATTTGTACATAGGAAACTATAAAGGTTATTTATTTTTCGATAGAAAAAACAAATGACACGTTAGACACTGTTGAAAAGAAGACTACCGGAAGATAGAACACTCTAGTGCTTATAACCAACAGTAAAATAAGTAATGCTTAGCGATGAAAATTGCAGTTTACTAAAAAGATCGAATTTTATGCCTCAGGAAGGAGGATATTCCCATTTTTAGTTAACAAAATCAGCCATATGATGTGATTATGTACCGTAAAACTAGAAGATTGGTGATAAAAAACGGCAACAAAGGACTGATGATTGATCTCAATAAGTTTAAGATCGGAACACGATACATACATGATTTTACGAATGACTGAATGAAAGGTTATCGATATTCTATTGTGTTTACTTTAAGTGCGTAGCCCGTACCTATATAATTTTCCGGCCTGACAACCTGTTGGCACTAATCAGTGAGGCCGGAAAGGGTTGTAGTAATCCTGTCGAGTCGAATGGAATGCAACCATCATCTATTTTCATGGGAAGCGTAGAGTTCGGTTTAACTACGCAGTAACACTTTGGGTTAAATTAGTGGTGACAAAATGAGAGCAAGCGTGCTTGCCACGAAAGGAAGGGTATTGGCAGCTTTGGTTCCGAGCATATTGAAGAATGATTGCGAGGCAAGTTCCACGGCATTGACTAACCTTTTTCGCAGTATAAAAAACAAAGAGACCGGGCCGCTTGTTTAGAGTTACTCAGTTTGAAAAAGGCAACCGTAATTCGTATGAAAATTATCGTGATATAAACTTGACTCCTGTCGTATCCAGATTATTTGCTTCAATTATTCTTCGCTGTCTGAACGTTCCGTGTGGATATCATACTATAGCACAGCAAGCTTAATTCCGGCGAGGACTATGTTGTATAGATATTTTTAACTTGTGGCAAGTTCTTGAACAGTGACATGTATATCGCCGTCACACAATAGCAAACATTTTAGACTTCAAGGATGCAATTGACTACGTGAATCGCAATGTGTTATTCGATAATCTTTCAAAAAGTGGTATACCCACCAAATTTATAAAAATTATACGCGATCTTTATACAAAAACGTTTGGTCGTCTTAAGGTCTATAACGAATTAACAACTTTGCTAACAAGAATGGTGTTCGTCAAGGCTATCCACATTCCCTCTTTTTGTTTAATTTTATGATAGAGTGTGCTATCAGACTGTACCACATTTCTTGACCAAATATATAGTGGGTATAAGGCGTAATACCGGTTCCAACTGATGAGTTGCCAGTAAGCACAAAACGAATGTACCCAAGAGATAATACTTTCCGGTCTTGCTGATCTTCGTTTAACCTTCTGGTCCTATATAAACTAATTTGTAACTAGGGATGTAACGCCTAATACATAACCGCGTATATATTATTTCTTAGCAACAAACAATATACAAATACAATGTATCATTATTCGACAATCGAGATACTGCTTAAGTCACCTTGAATAGATTATCAGTCGTTGTTCTATCATTCGGTATGAAATTCGCGCCCTTTAAATATAAGATACTTTTAAAAAATCACCTACCACAAACATCAACACTGTGACTCTTTAATGAAGATATGGACGTAGTTGATAGATTTATATACCTTGACAGATCCAACAATAGATCAAGCAATATAACCGACGAAGTGAGTATGATAATCGCGAAAGCCAGAGTAACTCCCTCTGAATGTTGTCATTTCTGGAGAAATGCAAGTATAATTACCCGCCATAAAGATCGTATGTCTTTGGCTCTTTAGAGTTAATGCAAACATTCGAATAGCGTTGTTTGAGGCAAAACACATATAGGTTATCAACAACGAAAAAACAACACCTACATCCTAAGACGTATTTATGGGTCGGCCAAAAATTGGTCCTCGTTAGATAAAGAAATTAGGCTCCATCAAATGCCTTCAATTCAATTGCCAAGAAGATCTTTATCCTCCCAACCAGCGCCAGATTTGCGTAAGAAACAAAGTGAACAGAATAGGATTTAAACTCAATATTTTGCGGTGTGTAAGCATTCCGATTATCAATGCCGCGTTTTGCGTACGCGGGTAGTAGCTGTACACGGGCAGTTACACAAAGATCCGATTTGTCACTATTTCCAATTTTGTTTTGTCTTTGATCGGGTTGACTCATTTTTACTTCAATTGGAAATGCGGTTCTATCATATCTTTGTTTACTGGCGACGTTTCGGTGCCTACTTTCCAGCACCATCATCAGGCAACACAACACTGATCACAATAGCAGATTTAAGCAAATGTGGTAACCTCGTTCCAAAACCATTCTATTTATATATATTTGACTCAACACTATTTTAATCATAGGATTTGTCTCAGTAACTAAACTCAATATATAACTTGTTATAATTAGCAGACCAATCATTACCTCACCTATACCTCATCTCATCTCGTATGCAGAATATTTTAGGGGAGAGAGACAGTATCGAACCTTTTGTTATTTGTTATAACGGTATTGCTACTATGTCACGGTAATCAAAATTTTAAAAAATGCTAAAACTAAAACCTTGATTATCATATACTGTATTTTATTTAAAGCCGGGAACTCTAATGTATACAATGGTGTGTGAGGTATTGCGCACATAGCAACAAACTAGTTCAAATATGGAGCAGCAAGTAACGTAGATGGATGGAGAGTGAATGTTATATCGACGCTTAGGTGAACGATTAAAGAGAGAAAGATAGAGATAGCCTGGACAACTAACGTTTTTCAAAAAACTAATCGTAAGCACAATGCGAAGTTAATCAACTTTTGGAAATAATTGCATAAGAATATTTGCTGATATGACTAAAATACTTCATTACACATATATCTAAATATAATATCGTAAAACCTTTATATATATATATATATAAATACGAATTGTCAAAAGCAGTTATAGTAAGATACATTCAAACTGGGTAGTACATGACACGCTTATCTACCAGGATCAGGTTCACTTTCGCATCGTAGTTCTTCATTGGAAAACCAGCATGATTTTGTCTCAGATTTCTAGTGGAATCATCTTCACAACTTTTTATTCTTAGTTGAGCAGAGATTTGTCGTGTTTATGATGTGATACAGTGATACCGCAAAGAAATTGTAGCGTTGAGAGCGCCTTTTTTAAAGCTCACTTGGCCATAATGTTGCTGTGTAGATGTCTAGGTTCCCTCATTTCTGTTTGTAATCTAAGTAAACATAATTCTACTATCCAGATTCTCATAATCATAACTCTAATAAAGTTTGTGCCAAATTATTATTTTTTATAATTTTTCTTAGATTTTTATTTAATTTTTTTCTTTTCATGGTTACATGGTTGTGAAGAACCAGATGACAACGGCTTTTATATTTCAGTACGTGATTATGAGTGACGGTCCCATTATAATTATTGAATTCAAAAATCAAACAGACGTTTTCCGACACCAGAAGCCAAATAAATAGCATACATTCTATGAAGAGGCACACAACAAAAAACTGCTCGAACAAAACATATCCAGCACTTATTCTGGTAATAGTCTGAATGTGGTAGATCCGAGTATGATGAAATGTCTCTTACTCATCTGCATAGATGACGAACAAAAAACTGGATAGCATGATAGCTTGGCTAAAGCCCTTCAAGGCCCAGGAGTATTCTGTATATAACTTAGTTTCCAATAAAGTCTCACAGCAGCATGAAATTAAAAGAAATGGTCAACACTTTAAAAATCTAAACGCTGCTTGAGGCCAACTCGGGCATTTAAAACATGCATTCACATAAAAATGTGGATCTATATTTTTGTCACGAAGAAAACTATATTTTGGGGCTGTAATCTAATAAAATAGGATCATCAATTAGACAGGCTCAGCAAAGTCAGTTTGGAATTCCTCTCTCTTGCATTATGATTTATTTATATCCATTTCTAATTATCTTCCCTTTTATCTGGTGAACTCTAACATAAACAATTATAATCATCATAAAAGACTGGGTTTTAAATCTAATACATAACTGCAATAATAAATGGTAAAACATTAGTTGTAGTATTATTCATACTAAAAAAAATTAATAATTTGAAGTAAAACATTTAATAATTTATGAATATATGGATGTATTCTAGATAGAGATATCTACCTAGGCAACACAGAGATATTCACACAGCACAATCTAGATCAAGTCACCTTTAGGAATAGATGACATCGGAAACACAGTTCACTTTTGATTTTCAATGGATCGCATCATAAACAAACCATATTGATGGAGACAGCTGTTTATGGAAGCACTAAATATGCCATTACGTTTTTATAATGGATATATGCATAACTTTAGTACCGAAAATGATCTCGAATAATTAATAAACACGTCTGATCTTGATGCGTCAATTTTGGCAAATAGAAAAGATAAATAATTCTTAAACGATTGCAAGAGTATGTAAACCAGTTATATTGCAGTAAAATGTTTTCAATGTGCACGCTCTTGGTTTCCGCTAGATTCAACATAGACAAACGAAGCATGCTAATTGTAAAGTTACGCATACCGAGTCCAAATCATTCCGTAAAGGATAAGGATGAAGTCGTTGAAAAAATGGATGACGTAACCGACAGACTTCATTAGACCTCTGACTAGGATTAATTTAAGATAAATATCAACATAAACCATTCGAAAATGATTGCTCCCTTTTATGTATAACTATAATTATTTTGAGTTGGTTAGTTATGTCTGATGCGGCTCAGAAAATCTTACAATACAAAGAGCACAAAAATTTAGGCGGTGAGATTAACAAAATGGAAGCACAGAAAACCTCGCTGAACAGACAAAATCAGTCAATTTCAACAACTTTATCATAGCAGCAATCCCATTAAATATAAATTTATCCGTATAAGCTAAGCATCGTATAGTGTAGAAAAGGAAATTCGGCTCGTAGACCGGATTCATCCTTATTGGTAACTCTTCACGTACTGTCCAGATTTTGCCGCGGACAGGATTCAAAACTCGGGAAGTCTGCTTTGGAATCTAATAATCTAACAACTGAGCCATCCTGCCGCAAGGTATAAACTATTTTCAGATACATACTAACTAATGATTCTTAGCATTTTCTTTAGGTGTGTCCTATAGACTAATCAATACCAGTGTCACTATTAAACAGTGACCAATCTACCTGGGGAAGTGGAATCCAACTGAACATTTATAAAATTAAACGATAATTTATTACGCGGATGGTGATAACAATTTCAACATATTATGGATACTGAACGGTAAACCATTCAAAATCACAATAATATGCCCAGAAAGCGCAGTAAATAAATATGTAGGCAGCTACATTTTGACTAATTTTAACTGCACAAATTTGTTAATATTATACGAGCTCTCTACACAAATACTTCTGGTCGCGTTAAGGTGTACAACGAATTAACGCATAACTTTACAACCAGCAGTGGTGTTCGTCAAGGTTGTCCACTTTCCCCATTTTTGTTTAATTTTGTAATCGATGCTATTATGAACAACACTCTCTCACACATTCAGGACGCTGGAGTTGAAGTTCTCCCGGGAGATAAACTAGTCGATCTTGACTGTGCGGGCGATATCGTACTATTATTCGACAATCAGCATGCTGCCCAGACCACCTTAAATAGATTAGCAAACGTTGTTCTGTCTTTCGGTATGAAATTCGCACCCTCTAAATGTAAGATACTGTTACAGGATCACCCACCACTCACTCCAACGTTGCGACTGCAGAATGAAGATCTTGACATAGTCGACAGGTTCACATATCTTGGGAGCTCTAACAATAACGTAGGCAATATGTCCGACGAGGTGAGAATACGGATCGCGAAATCTAGAATAGCTTTCTCGAACCTTCGTCATTTATGGAGAAACGCGAATATTTCACTTTGCCTTAAAGGTCGTGTTTACAATGCATCTGTACGCGCAGTCTTACTATACGCTAGTGAAACTTGGCCTCTTAGAGTTGATGATCTGAGACGCTTACAGGCATTCGATCATCGTTGTTTGAGAAGTATAGCACATGTTGGTTACCAACAACGAGTAACTAACGTTGACATCCGTAGACGTATTTATGGATCTGACAATAAGTGCTCGTCTTTAGAAAAGCAAATAAGGCTCCATCAACTTCGTTGGCTCGGTCACGTTTTGCGTATGCCCTCATTCCGATTGCCCAATAGAGCTCTGTTTTCTCATCCAGCACCAAATTGGCGTAAGAAACAAGGTGGGCAGATTTTGACATGGCAGAAACAATTAAAGTCACTTACATCCAAATTGGGTAGTATAGGATCCACTCGTCTGCCGGGATGGGGTCCTCGTGCACATCACAGTTCTTGGTTAGAAACCCTTAGCGATATGGCAGCGAATCGAGCTCAGTGGCGATCTTGTTGCAGATGTATAGTAGAATAATCTTCGTAACTTTCTTTTCTTAGTAGGGCAAAGTTAGCTGCGAGGTTCGGTTTGTTTATGACGTGATACGGTGAAATCCGCAGAGAAGCTGTGTTGCTGATGTCGCCTTGCCCGAATGCTAACTTGGCCATAATGGTGTTGTGGAGAGGTTTAGTTTGCCTCATTTCTGTGAGTTATTCTGATAAATTTACTCATAGTAGCAAGGTTTTCCCTCTCTCTCTACCCCTCTCCCTCTCTCGTAAATCTCAATAATAATTTATCTAAATTCACTTATATACTTTTTTTCACTCCTTATGGTTATATGGCAGTGAAACATTAGTCACTTGACTTTTGTGTGGCTGGAAATGATGATGATGATGCACAAACGCCAATAGGTCTTCAGCCAGTAATTGCGCATTTTGAATTTCATATTTAAGCATAACTTATGCCAAACGTCGAGTTGACACTAAACATGAAAATATGACAGTTGATCTGCCGCAATATATAAATCTGAATAATTTTAATACCGATGCAATAGTTGTACTCCAATTAAGACGTGAGTGCGTCTCATAGATTCTGCGTAAGACCAATTAATTGTCTTACTAGTTAAATTGCTACTAGAAAAACTTCGCCGGAGTCTCCAGGCAAATGAGAAATGTGGAGTTAAATGTCAGACTCAATTCACATTAACACCAACATTTGCTAAAGGAAAAGTTCACAAGCTAAAAACAACAATGAATTGTAACAAACATTTCTGGTAGTAAGCACATACTCGTTGCCTAAAATAGTAATTTTATGTGGGAATAGGTATTCCATTTTTCCTAAGAGATCAGGTATTCAAGTTTTCGTTGGTGTCACCACAACAAACTACGACGTGGAGATAGGTGGCATTGGCAGCGTAATAGATTCATGAACAAACAAGTTTCACAACCTGGGATCCCTAATGACAGAAATCAACTGTTCACGTCAAAAGTCTACAATTTTCTACAGCTATTTTGATAGGCGTCACTTAACATTTTGAGTTTGAGCGTCCATTCCTCAAAGAAATCTAGGATATTTGGCAACCAGCTTTTTAATTTATGACTTTGATCGGTTTAGTTTGTCACCTAAGAATACTATAACCAAGAGCAAAATTAAACCACCAAACTGTGATATTCAGCCATTCTTGGTAGCAAATCGATAAGAAACGCCAAATAAATTTGTTTTGGCCACGCACATTTTCTGTTTGTCTTAAACATCAGAAGATTTAGACAAGCGTACTCGAGACCCGACAATATTAATGGTGTTACCGGACAATTAATAACGCTAAGTTAATATAGTCTTGAATTGACAAATCTCTCTTAACATGCGATGGACAAGTTCTAATAGAGACGTCAGTTAAATTATGAATTACAACCAACAAGCATAATTTTATCAAAAATATTAGTGAGCGAATACATTAATTGCCATTCCTACTTAATGTTCCAAACATGTTTTCGTTAGAAACAAATTTGTTAAGTTACCAACATTTCAAACGGTAACGTCTTTCATAGAAACGTAACGGGTTTTAAACTGATTATGCAGGCTAGAATGAGTTAATTATACTTAAAGCGACATTTCATTAAAGATGAATCTCCCTTATTAAGATGTATTTGAAATTGAATTTGAAGTGAAAAAGAACAGTTTGCATTGTACAACAGACACATTAAAAATAAATATATATCGACTGGTAAAAATTAAACACTTACTGAAGATAAACTTCCAATAAACCTGCTTATAGTCTCTTTTGAGCGAACATCTTTGAAATCTTTCTTCTCCAGTCTAGAAAAAGATAAAAACGAACAAGAGCAGTTCTACTTTGGAGCGGGTTGTCTGACTTCACAGGTTCCAATACTGCTTCCAAATGTCCGTCTCATATCCTGAAATATAGAAAATTAAATCAATAAAAACAGTATAAACTGGCGTAGAAGTGCAGCTAGACAGAGATGACTGCCTGGCTAAATCAGCGTAAAATAGAGCAGAGATAGCGAATTGACTGCCTGGTTATCATCATCATCAAGGTTAAATGTTCAGTTTTGTTTTGTTTTATTTTGAACTATATGCAAATAACTTTATATGCTTTTTTGTTTATTCATTTTAGATCGTTTTAGATTTAATATTAGCGTTAGAAACTATTTAGTCATATTATGTTGAACTATTCAGCTAATTTATGTTTTTGTGTCTTATATTAGATGATTCACGTTATAGACGTTATAAATTATTTAATAAGTTTTCCTACTCGAGCTTTGGATTATATGTATATATTGCATGTAACGTAATTTAATTCATCGATAATTTAGGTCACCTAAATGTACAAAATGGAGTAGAGAGAGAGCTGCACATAGAATATTTGGCTTGCATACTAGAACTTTGCTTTAATTTTATTGCAGTATTTTAATATGAATTATATGATGATGCTATATAAATTGAAGTTTATCATTGCGCCTATAAATTATCTTATTAGTAATTACCTATTGGTTTTAATTATTTCGTGGGAACTGGGGCAGTCGTTGTAGCCGTATTTGGTTAGCTACCAACGTTAAAATGGATAAAGCTATGTAAGCCAGGCTACGGGGAAAAGACGGCTAGAAGATGATGAAGCAACTTGTACTGGCTCAACAGGCATTGGACCTTAAAATGATGGCCAAGTTGGAGTACCAGCAGAAGCCGATTCGACGACATCCAATAATGCTGCTGCAGTTAATGATCTGCTTTACCCCATGTGAATGTAATCGAGGCGATGCTGATTGATGCCATCGAAGCCATTACGCAGTGAAGAAAACCAGAAATGCGCACGACTTTGTTGAACAAGATTAACCCAGTCATTTGTTTGCGGCAAATGAATGTGAATTTCATAAGCCAGAGAAGCCTAAGTTCAACGTCACCAAATTTATATCTGGCAGCCAACTACCTGGTCATTCCTTTGTTTATACGGGAAACTAGTAACCTATTCTGCTTTTCGTTGACGTGATTTTTTTCCGAAAAGAATTTCTTATTACATGGTCACCAAATACTATTAACATAACCGCTTCTTGAGCGTATTGACTTCTTTGAGGAAACTTGAGTAGTCGCACTATTCGTAATTGGTTAACTGTACTAACATTATAACCGACGCAGCCAAAAGTATAAAGTCGGACCATGGGATGAGATAGCGACTTGTTATTCAATGGGAAATCACCACTATAATGAAATGGAAACGATAGCCGTGGATGAGGCAGATTCGACATCGTGCAATAGTCGTTGTAGTTATGGTTCTGTGTTACATTAGATAAGGCTGCGTGGCCAAGGCACATCGTTGCTGAAATGAAGTCTACAAGTTAATTAACCGGTCTTCTATAAGATGATTGCTTGTCGTATATTCGAAGACGCACTGTTAAAAGAGATTCAGTGCAGCTTGGTGTTTGGTGGCGGTGGATGAAGCAAATAAAGTGACGACTCTCCATTGCGAAGAGCCGAGCAGCTCATGAAAAGTGGTTTTGATTGGTAATTGTGTGTGCGGCGGACAAATCTTATGGTCTATCCACTAGAATAGATGTGATTACTTTTCGCCGAAGAGGAAAAAGCAACACCAACATGGTGATTAGTAGTTATTTTTTACGCTACGGCGAGGCTAATAACAGCACACTAAGAAGTTGTATGAAGAATATTCGTTCAGATAAAACAAGAGCACAATGATCGATTGTGCTACATGCTGTGCTACTGGTAAATGACGATATTCTCAGTGATGAATAAGGTGGACAGCGAGTTCATACGGCCAAGTAGACGTGAGCCGTGTTTCAGATCTATCTGCACACTACACTACTAGTACTGCCGAAATGAAATTTGTAATATTGCAGATAGACAGGGCCGGCATCTGTATGATAATGTCAAGCAAGTTTATGAGTACAACACGTTTAAAGCTATCCCGATATCGGCTGTGTTTCGCTGTGCAATTTGTTGGATATTGTGAATTGCATTTGAGGAAAGAACCATTCTGAAATCGATGGATGCAAAGGTTTTAATGACACATCCTATAGTCTCTGGAGATTCATGTTCAATGAATGTAAAATGTATGAAGATCCAGTTGTTTAATATATTTATGCAATCCAAATTAATATATTACTATTCTTCAACGCCATAGCGGCTGAAAGTCAACCTGAGTGAGATTTGATGAGTAAGGAAATTAGAACATAAAATCCTTAGGACGATTGTTGGAGTCCTTCAATGTTTTTAGGAAGTGCATAGCTTGTAGGGTCCCAAATAATTGTTGTGTATTCGACAACAGGTCTTATATATTATTATAATCGAGGTTGCGGTCTTGATATAAGCACCTGACTCATTAATTACTTACATTTGTCAGTATAAACAAAGAATTGTATAGTGCAGAAAAGGCAATTCATCCAGTAGACCGGGTTCATCCTTATTGGGAACAAATCATATACGGCCACAATTTTCCGTGGACAGGGCTCGAACATGGGCACGTCTGCTTCGAAATCTGGTGCTTTAATCACTGAGCCAACCTGTCGCACAGTTGATTATGCAATCAATTGAATAAATCAGGAGTGAACGTCATGAATTTGACATTTGTAGAAAAATCATTAGGAGCCATATATAAGGAAGCCTTCTCGAATGGCAGGAAACGTTGGTTGGAGGAATCAGAGTTAACAATAATTGAAATTAAGAGATCGCGACTATGAACTTGAGGCAGTAAACGGAACAATTTAGATGGAGTTAGAAAGGTGTATTTTGGCTGATATTCTATAATTGTCTTGAATCGTTTGCACTGAGGGAACTTACATAGTTACTTATATGTTGATTCATATATATATATATATATATATATATATATATATATATATATATATAGATATTTGAACAAGAATTGAGATGATCACGCATAGTGCTTATAAATTTATTTATATATGCCGAATATATATGGCGTGTGCACGTAATTATATAAGGAATGGATATTATCGATTTATGTAAGATGTGAGAGGAACTCCCATGGTTGCTTATATGTTTATCGAAATATGCATAATATGTGGAGAGAATTCACATGGTTGCTTATATTCTAATTTAGACATGCACAATATATACGGTGTACATATATATATATATATATATATATATATATATATATATATATATATATATATGTTGATGGATATTTAGATTTTTATATAAGATATGAGAGGAACTCACATTGTTGCTTATATTTTGATTTCGATATATATGGTGTGTAGACGTGTTTGTATGGATATTTATGAATTCAGATAAAAAAGTATATGTAATGTAGGTATGTCATATACTCAGGATGAATAGTGGGTACTTGAAGTTCATAAAACCCAATATTTGCATTTATAGTATGCATATTATGTATGGTGTATACACTTATATACATATACAGCCTTACAAAAGCCAAAAATGACTAATGTTTTACTGCCATATGACCATTAGAGGCGAAACAAAAAATAACGAGAGATGAGATTTACAAGAGAGAGAAAAAGAGTACCTAGTTTCTATGAGTATATTTATCAAGATAGCTCACAAAAGTGAGGCAAACTAAATCACTACACAACAACATTATGGCAAAATCAGCAATACAGCTTCCTTGTGGCTTTCACTGTATCACATTATAAACAAGCCAAACCTCGCAGCTAACTTGGCGCTACTAAGAAAAGAGGGTTACAAAGATGATTCTACTAGACATCTGCAACAAGATCGCCGCTGAGCTCGATTCGATGTCATATCGCTAAGGGTTTCTAACGAAGACCTATGATGCGGACTTACAACTCAATTAGGATAAAATTAACTTCAATGGTTCTACCATGTCAAAATTTACCCTTCTTTCTTACGCCAATCTGGTGCATGATGAGAGAACAGAGCTCTAATGCGCGATCGAATTAAGGGAATACGCAAATCGTGACCAAATTAATGAAGTTGATGAAGCCTTATTTGTTTTTCCAACGAGGAGCACCATTTGGCAGATCAAAAGATACGTATAGAAATGTCAACGTTGGTTATTAGTTGTTGGTAACCAAAATGTGCTATGTTTCTCAAGCAACGATGGTCGAATGCCTGTGCGCGTAGATAATCATCTAATCTAAAAGGCCAAGTTTCACTAGCATAGAGTAACACTGCGCGTACAGATGCATTGTAATCACGACCTTTAAGGCAGAGTGAAATACTCGCGTTTCTCTATAAATGACGAAGGTTCGAGAAAGCTAATCTAGCTTTCGCAATTCTCATTCTTACATCGTTAGACGTATTGCCTAATTTATTGATAGAGCTCCCAAGATATTTAAACCTGTCAATTATGTCTAGATCTTTACTCAGTAGTCTCAGAGCTGGAGAGAGTGATAACGGATCCTGTAAAAGTTTCTTAAGTTTAGAGGGTGTGAATTTAAAACCGAGAGACGAAACGTCTTCTAATCTATTCAAGTGGGCCTATGCAGAATCTCGGTTGTTGAATAATAGTAACATATCGTCTGTATAGTCAAGATCTATTAGTTTACCACTCTGGAGAACTTCGGAACCTGCATCCTAAATTTGTGAAAGAGTGTTGTTCATAGTAGCATGGATTACAAAATTAAGCAAAGATGGGGAATGTGGACAGCCTTGACGAGCACCACGACTGGTTTTAAAGTTGTGCGTTAACGGGACCAGAAGTAATTGTGTAGAGCGCATATAATATTAAATATTTTGGACACACAACTTTACGACAGAATATGGAATTAAACTGCGATCCACCGTCTAGAAAGACGGCTCTTGTGGGACGTTGATAAAAATGTTGTTGTTCAAGAACTTGCCTAAGCGAATAAATATCTATACAACCTCGTCCTGAGCGGAATCCGCCTCTTCTTCTCCAATGTGTGATCCACGCGAAGCGCTAATACAACGTAGGATAATCGAAGCAAATAACCTAGAGACAACTTGACCACGATGGTTATTACACCAATTACGACTGCCTTTTTTAAGATAGGAACGATTGTCGAATCATTCCAATCAAGTGGTACGGTCTCCTCAATCCATATAGTACAAAAACGTTTATTCAACGCTCCCGAAATTATATCGGCGCCATCCTTAAATAAACCCGGAAGTGAATTATCAATGCTTGTGGATGTGCGACGTTCAATAGATAGGTTTGCATTCTGAATAATTTTATCGTTAATTAGATGGTTGCTACTAATATTTATAGTTTCGCTAACTTTATATTTTTTTCGGACCCTTTGCACCAATAAGTTGAAACAAACAGCGGCCATTGCCTAATTCGTACGCTTCTTCCATTTCTTAAGCATTTCTGGTCAAAAAGAATTCGAAGTCAACTTTTAGACTTCGTTTAAATTGGCGTCCTATATTGCGACAAGTACTACTACAAACCGAGCAAGAAGGAATTTGGCGCCTTGTTTCGAGAATATTCATAGATTTTACAGAGAGCCAATGATTATTTCTACGGACGACTGCAAAGCCACATACAGTAAAACCAGCATTGTGCATAGTGGAACTTATCTGACCAAAGTAAATTCGAATTCCAAAACCAGTTAGTTTCAACTTTTGAATATCCCCATATTTTTTTCGGAAGGACGGTTGTTCAAAATTGCTTACACCTATTTTGGGTTTATTCGTATTTATTTTTTCCGGAAAATAATATTTTGTAGAGGCTCCTAACCTACTAGTGTCTGAGAACCCTATATATGCCAAGTCGTGTGCAGTCCTTAATTGTATAATTGAATTTGACAAGCTATTACTCTCGTTTACATTTATTAAATTCATGCCTGCCATATCTTGAGCTAATTTGCTTGTGTCCTTAAATTTAAAGTTAGCTTCCATGCTGATCGTACGTAATTATTAATTTGATAACTTAGTGTTAGGCAAACGGACTGTGTACGTCTTACTTAGCAAAACACCCGATCAAATAACCTGGAATTAAATAAGACGTGAAAAACAGAATTATTAAATTACCTGTTCCAGAACGTCCCCAATATGTATGATTCAAAGGACAAAATGGTAGCAGGAGTGTACTGTGAAAATCGAGTAATTATAAACATAATTTGAGAAAAGAAATAAATGCAGCTTGCTGAGAAAAGTCAGGCGCCTTGTTTCAAAAATATCCATAGATTTTACAGAGAGTCAATGATTATTTCTGCGGGGCGCTGCAATGCCACATACAGTAGTACCTGCATTGTGCATAGTGGAACTTATATAACCAAATTATTTTCGAATTTTCACCACTAAGACCAGTTAGTTTTAACTTTTGAATATCTCCATATTTTTGTCGGAAAGACGGTTGTTCGAGTTTGCTTACATCTATTTTGGGTTTATTCTTATTTATTTTCCCCTAAAATCAAAGTGCAAATCTACAACGGATAAGTACATGGTCCGAGTCGACATAAGCGTTCCAAAATAACAACTGTTACATGATCTATTTGAGTCCTCAAGGACACCATGTGGTGCATCATCTAACACTACATTTGTACTACTTAAATATAATCTGCCTTGCGCACCTATTCACTAACCGTTCATCATAATCTTGGCGCGTCGAGCTTAAGATGTATCTTCCACCTAAATGAAATTCTGTGTTAGTTAAACGCCAAACTTGAGCATTCATGTCACCCATAAACCAGACTATATATGGACTTCGTGTCCTACTTAGTAAGTAGCTTAGTTCGGAGTAAAAATTTCTCTACTTTCGCTTTTGCTGCAATAAGTAGGAGCATATGCAAATACAACGAAAAAGCAACGTTGATTACGGTTTTTTGCATTGATGTTATTAAAATTAATTAAATGTGTCGCACAAAGTCGCCCATTTAAAAGGGATCCAGTAAATTAAGCAAGCTTCAGCTCGTGCGTTAACGGCAATACTAATGCCCCACTTACCGGCTTGAGAAAACTCCGTGAACCAGATGTTCGAAGCCAATAACGCGAGGATACTGATGGTTCAACCAGTTCTATAATTCACGTAGGTTCCTGTAGTCGTCATTCAGATACGCAGCATACGTCGATTTCTAATTTATTCAACGTATGTGCAAGAGCTTTTTGTCTAAGTTATTTTAATGTTCGCAAATTAAATGCGCCCATGTTAAAACCTAACCTAGGTTTAATGAATGATAGTCTACTTTTTTCGATATTCGTCTGTTATATGGTCCATACCAACCATTATCATAGTTTCTTAAAGAGCGTTATTGTTAGATTGAGAAGAGGTAAAGTAAGGAAAAGAGGCAGAATCGGACATACTGTTTTCTGCAGTAGCCCGAATTCGCTTATCTACTCTTCACGGCTCAGCAGATGAGGCAATTCTTTTTATACCGTGCGACGGCCAATGCCCTATGTAATCATTATAATTTTTATCATTCATAGTGATATGCGGACTGTAAAAGAACAGCAGGTCGCCCATACCTAGTGAGGATGGTTTTTTATCGGAGTTTTCCTTCTCTCAGACAGTCTGCCAACCTAAGCTGATGAGCATTATCTGCCTAGATGCCAGTGGCCAAAGTTTCCTGCAGCATCCGAAACTTGCCCTTCGCGTCTAGTACCTTGCTCTCATTCCGTCAATACACATTTAAAAATAAAAGTTACTGTGTAGTTAGACCAAACTCGAGGCTTCACATGAAACGAGATGATGGCTGTTTCCTTTTAGATCCGGCATGGTCCATTAACATTCCTATATATATATATATATATATATATATATATATATATATATATATATTATAATGTTAGCTCTCACAGAAGGAACACCTCTCAAACCCAACTTCCTTTTAAGGTTCCTTAATGAAAATTTTATAATGGATGGATTTTTAAAATTCCCTAATTGAGCAAATGAAAAATTTGATCTTAGGATTACGTTCGAAAAAGAAACATTTCGGAAGTTAACATTACTTTATGTGAAAATGAGTTGAAGTGGTGGAACGCTAGTAAAAGAAATCTATAGGATGAATATGCATTTTGGCATCAATATTTTTAATCAAACCATCCTTATGAAATGAAAATAGGTATTCTCAAATCTATGATTTGAAGTATAGACAAGATGAACAAAGAAAGGATATTTTGGTTAAATGGATATGAGCAGGAATTAGTAAAGATAATAAAGATATTTAACTCTGGAACCAAAAGATTACCGTAGGATCTTCGTATTTACAGATTAAATTGAGTAAAAAATTAGAACGATAAAAGAGAAATAC
Source organism: Eudiplozoon nipponicum (assembly GCA_029291075.1). Lineage (NCBI taxonomy): Eukaryota > Metazoa > Platyhelminthes > Monogenea > Mazocraeidea > Diplozoidae > Eudiplozoon > Eudiplozoon nipponicum. Next base: position 59,880 of record JAQBSW010000195.1, read on the forward strand.
TATATTATAAATATATTGAATCAAAAACTCAACTGAGGATATAATTTGTCAAACCATAAGGAATTAATAGAATCCTTGAACACAGCAAGGCTAAATGAGACACTATGGACAGATTGTAAGTTTGCGCATTTAAAAAATGATTTGACCAATTAGGATAAAAGAAGATGAAATAGTATGTAAATATCGTCACGCCCAGAAATCGGATATAGCTAGGCACTCAAAAAATCTAGCCATCAATTAGGGTGGGAAAGTTGTCAACATATGCTTATATGTAATAACAATTATCAATGTCTCAGGAGTTGAAAAATCACAGGGAAAATATTCAATGCGACAATGTTTGACAGCAGGAATAGAAGACTAAATGAATTAAATATTTTGTAGGAAAAGATTAAAGGTGTGGTAGAATAGCTAAAAAATTGGCTATATTGCTTTGAGTAGCCCTTTTCAAATAATATTAATCCACTTAGCCCTTATTTTGCTTTATAGGTAATCTTCTATAAATCTTGTGAATTTAGACAGAAATATCCATTTATGCAGTGGTATTTTCGAAATCATTTACATAATCTTCTTCTCTGATAGCGTAGGGAACTCCCATAGTAGATAAAGTTCAATCTAAATAAAAGCATCGATCAAGATGAAGACCCTAATCTAAGCTTAATCATTAGGGACTCAGCAGAGGCAAATATAATGAAATATCAGAGTTGGAAAGATGTTGGGTCACACGAGACCGACTATTTTCTAACTAAATAGATCTTTAAATAAGCCAAACGAGGAGAGTAGTAAGAAATAGATCAACAAGGTATCATTAAAAAGGTTTTCCTATGGAGGGATAAAGACTTCTTATAAAGAAAACCGGACGAAGCAATGAGACAAAATACCAAAAATAAGATGAAGGAACGTACGACGATATATTGTAGGGGTTTTTCGCGGGGTTGCTTTCTAGTTCGTGATTTTTTTACCTGTCCTACATATCAATTGTGGCTATTACTACTACCCGTGCGCCTAATCAGTCTCTGATCTTTTTCGGATGGTTGATGTGAGAAGGCAAAAACATCTGGTCATACGTATATTAGATATAATGTTGCAAATAGCAATATAATTCACTTATTTTTTTTTATATATTTACAATATAATAAGCAAGTTGAAATGATCACACCAACTGAAGCGAATTCTAGCATTAGACAAGGAAAAATAAGCTAAAATAAATTACCAAAAATTATATATGGGACAATTAATGTACTAAATGTCGTAAATAATATGGTAAAGGGCGGAATAATAGTAGAACGAAAGAAAAGAATCGCAAAGAAAACAAGCCAATTGATTCATTATCCGATGCAAGCGTTATAAATATTCTTTAAATCACGATGAGAACCTTTGTAATGAATAGTATGTCTGATTTCATAATCTTGGTAAAAACATGGCTATATAATGACACCGGGACTTATATTTTTAAGCGTCGGGTTACATAATGTTTTGTAGAGAAAGATCACAAAATGAACGTGACAGGAATTTTTATCTACTGTTGATCTGTAGATCATGCAAAGCTGCTAAATAAAATGAACATAATGATAACTTTTTAATAAATCAAAATCGACACACAAGTTAGTCAGCCTAAGAAAGGTAGCACGAACCTGGACACAGCCATCATCCCGTTCCGTGTGAACCCTCAAGTTTGGTCTAATTAAGCAGTAACTTTTATTTTTAAATGTGTAGTGACGGAAGGAGAGTAAGCGTGCCAGACACAAAGAGCAAGTTTCGGTTGCTGAAGGTAACTTTGGCCACTGGTATCTGGGCAGATAGTGCTCATCAGCCTTGGTTGGCAGACTATCTGCATCGGCAGTCGCGCAATTCAAAAATGGTAGCCTCATCTGCTGAGCCGTGCAGAGTAGATAAGCGAAATCGGGCTACTGCATAAAACAGTATGTCCGATTCTGCCTCCTTTCCTTGCTTTACCTCATGTCAATCTAACAAAAACGCTCTTTTAGATACTATGATAATGGTTGGTGTGGATCATATCACAGACCAATATTAAAAATAGTTTAAGTAGACTACCATTCATTAAACCTAGGTTAGGTTTTAATATGAGCGCATTTAATTTGCGAACATTAAAATAACTTAGACAAAAAGCTCTTGCACATACGTTGGATAAATTAGAAATCGACGTATGCTGCGTATCTGAAAGACGAATACAGGATCCTACGTGAATTATAGAACTGGTTGAACCATCCGTATCCTCGCGTTATTGGCTTCGACCATCTGGTTCACGGAGTTTTCTCAAGCCGGTAAACGGGGCATTAGTATTGCCGTTAACGCACGAGCTGAAGCTTGCTTAATTTAATGGATCCCTTTTAAATGGGCGACTTTGTGCGACACGTTTAATTACTTTTAATAACATCAATGCAAAAAACCGTAATCAACGTTGCTTTTTCGTTGTATTTGTATATGCTCCTACTTATTGCAGCAAAAGCGAAAGTAGAGAAATTTTTACTCCGAACTAAGCTACTTACTAAGTAGGACACGAAGTTCAGATATAGTTTGTTTTATGGGTGACATGAATGCTCAAGTTTGGCGTTTAACTAACACAGAATTTCATTTAGGTGGAAGGTACACCTTAAGCTCGACGCGCTAATATTATGATGAACGGCTAGTGAATAGGTGCGCAAGGCAGATTATATTTAAGTAGTACAAATGTAGTGTTAGATGATGCACTACATGGTGTCCTTGAGCTCCCGGGCAATGTTGGACTCAAAAAGATCATGTAATAGTTTGTTATAGATGGCGTGTCTGCATCCAAGATTGTTGTTATTTTGGAACACTTATGTCGACTCGGATCATGAATTTATCCGTTGTAGATTTGCACTAAAATTTTCAGGGAGAACAGTTGTAAGCAAACACGAAGAATCGTCCTTCTGACAAAAACATGAAGAAATTCTAAACTGAAGCATGACTGGTCATGATAGCAAAAATCCGAATTTGTTATGGTCCAAGGTAAGTTTCACTCCGTAGAAATAATCATTGGCTCTCTGTAAAATCTATGGAGTTACTCTAAACAAGACGTAAAATTCCACCAGGCTCAACCATAACAATACTCGTCGCAATATAAGACGCCAACTTAAGTGCAGTCCAAAAGTCGCTCTTAACTCCTTTTGGACCAGAAAGGCCACAGAAAAGCAAGAAACCTTCGCGTCAGGTAATATTCACTGTTTGTTTCAACTTATTCGAGAGAAACTTAAAGTTAGCGAAACTATAAATGACAATAACAACCATTGAATAACCGATAAAATAAGTCGTTCTCATAGGTAGGCTGAACACTTCAAAGATAAACTTTCTTGGGCACTCGCGGTAGTTCCGATTCGCGAAAACATGCCTTTATCAACAGAGTATAAAGTCAGTTTCAAAGAACCATCAGAGTTAGGAATACAGGAGGCAATCCTCTCTTAAACGTCGCAAAGCCGCAGGCTTTGACGATTTTCCTCCGGGATTATTTAAGGATGGTGGCGATATAATTTTCGGATTTTTCAATAATTATTTTCGTACTATATGTAATGAGGACCCTGTACCACTTGATTTGAATTAGTCGTTCATCATTCCTATCTTCAAAAAAGTCAATCGTAATTCGAGCGATAACCAGTCTTGTCTAGGTTATTTGATTCGATTATCCTACGTCGTCTTACCGCTTCACGTGAATCACACACTAGAGAAGACCAAGCCGGATTCCGCTCAGGACGAGGTTGTATAGATAATATTTTTATCTTAAGATAAGTTCATCAACAGAGACACATATATCACCGCCCCACAATAGCCGTCTCTCTTAACCTCAAGGGTGCTATTGCCTCGGTGATTCGCAACGTTTTATTCCACATTTTGTGGAAAAGGGGTGTTCAGAATTTTTTTAAATATTCTACGCGCTCTATACATAAATAATTCTGGCCGAGTTAAGGTCTCCAACGAATTACCACACAACTTAACAACCAGCATTGGTGTTCGTCAAGGCTGTCCACTTCCCCCTTTTTGTTTCATTTAGTAATCAATGCTATTATGAACAAGTCTTCCACACAGTCAGGATGCTGGTGTTGAAGTCCTCCCGGGCGGTAATCTAGTCGATCTTGACTATGCAGACGATATCGTACTATCATCATACAATCAAAATGCTGCTCAGGCCAACTCTCTCTCTCTCTCGCGTAAATCTCACTAATAATTTTTATTATTATTATTTTTTCTCGTTATATATATGGTTTCGATTCTTATGGTTATATGGCATTGAATCATTAGTCAACTTTGGCTCTTGTATGGCTGTGCATGGTGATAAAATATATTCAAATTTTATTGGATCACATAGGGTAAAATATTAAAAGTAGGTGATTTTACCATACTTATTAACAGTGAAATATTCAACCCATTCCTTAACCATAATCTATCGTAAGTAAGTGAGGCAGACTAAACCTCTACACAACGACACTTTGGCAAAGTCTGCTTTATGGCAAGGCAACATCAGCAATACATCTTCCTTGCCGGTTTCACTGGATCATCTCATAAGCAAAACTAAACAGCTAACTTCGCCATACTAAGAAAAGACAGTTACGAAGATTATCCAACTAGACATCTGCAACAAGATCGCCACTGAGCTCGATTTGATGCCATATCGCGAAGGGTTTCTAACCAAGATCTATACTACTCAAGTAGGATGTAGCTTCAACTGTTTCTGCCATGTAAAATTTGGCCCATCTTGTTTTTCACGCCAATCTGGTGCACGATGAGAGAACAGAGCACTACTGGGCAATCGAATTGAGGGTATGCCTAAAACGTGACAGGATCAACGAAATTTATGGAGCCTTATTTGTTTTTCTAACGAAAAGCACTATTTGGCAGATCCAAAAATACGTCTACAGAAGTCAATTTTTGTTATTCGTTGTTGGTAACTTACATGTGCTATGCTTCTCAAACAACGATGGTCGAATGCGTGTGTGCTTGTAAAATTATCTACTTTAAGAGGCCAAGTTTCACTAACGTATAATAAAACTACGCTTACATATGCATTGTAAACACGACCTTTAAGGCAGAGTGAAATACTCGCGTTTCATCATAAATCGCGAAAGATCGAGAAAGCTACTCTAGCTTTCGCGATTCTCATTCTCATCTCGTCAGAAATATTGGCTTAATTATTGGTAGAGCTCCCAAGTCAGCTTTAGGGCATGGCACCGTCAAGTTAAAAAAGAACGAAACATATATTCTGAATGCTTATATTATGTCTCCCTACAAAGAGAATTGGTCTTAGGTTGCGGTTATGAGGTTTTTTATATATTGTATTATGGAATCATGCTATAAACGAATTAGCCTTATACAGAAGAATCCAATTTAATTTTTTTGAAAGTCACATCTACGAAAACACACGTTAAGTGCTCTAGAACTAACTAGGAGCTCTTCGGAAGGATATTCAGAGTTTTTGAGTATGACTGTATTTGTATATGAATTTTGATGATTATATTGCTTCTGTGTGTATATCATGCTACATAGTTTATTTCAAAATGAATTTTTGTGGACGCAGTACCATACAAGATGGAAGGCAGATTACTTTATTCACGAATTAAAAGAGAGAACGTAGTGAAATATAGTCTAACAGTATTATATATCTGTGCTTAGATTCGATATATAATGAAATAAATTCTTGAATTCTGACAGTACGTAGAAAACCAGAAAGAACTCTATGGACTACGTTTAAAAATAATCCAACTTTTGGCTACACACTCCTTAATGTCTATAGAAAATATAAATAGCACGATATACAAATCTTGCTTTTAGATTAAACCGATAGTGAATTTATACCTGACTTGGGAATGTTCAGCAGTTTAATGCGTTGTGCACAGCAAAATTAACATAACTATGGGCGTTCATAGAGAGAAACGTAATATTAGAAGATATTCAAATGCAAATATATATCATTTGCATTAGGTCCAGTTAACCGAGTCAGTCAAGCATGCTGGAAGTAGTAAAAAGTAAACTTGTGTAATATAATATCTCTGCATCGTAAAAAATTTATGTATGCAGACTACAGGTTTTTTGCTTAGTAAGCATTATGGCTTTGAAAGTTGTTATTGCGAAAAATACTCTACCTGACCAGTAAATGGGATGTATAAGCTCGAAAAATAAAAATTAAATAGAATATAGGTCAACAGTATCTAGGATCACACTTTTTTGTAGAGAAATTTGCTGACAGATTCTTATTTTTTAAATATGATGTAAAACCAACTGCCAACCGTGTTGAGGGGACTGCTCAGATATCGTTTAAACAACTTTGTACTAAAATCGAAATAATGATATCTTAATTACCTCTTGGATTTTGATTATGATAATAGTTTGCATGGTTGAAAAAACTTACACGGTTACTTTGACTTTACATTCTTTATATCGAAAAAATAGTATAAAAATCTAGTTTCGTTTCGACTGTAATAATTTAATCAATGTGAATATATTCTGTGGACCGTAGCGCTACTGGTGGCAATATTATATTTTTTACACAACACTGAACTTTGAAATTACCCGTGTAATGCTACGGAAATTTGACGCGCATGCTACTATAACATGAAGTTCTGTACTTTACTGTGAAGAGTTTCCGTCACTTTTCAAGAATCCATTCTAGTTGATATTATCTACGCGGGACTCTGCCACAACCGGTAAGTGGTACTTTTTTCACTGGTCTTGTACTAGCCACGTTGTTATCGTTACAGGTAAACAATTGCTAGTCACCGTTTCACTCAATTGATTTGTATCTTAATTTTCCATGTCAGGCCAGATGGTCTTGTCAAATAAATATTATTATTATTTAACACTACTTTACCTAATGTGAGGATTTCAACAGTCATTCCATTGTGCATATTTATTTATGCTTACGTCTTGGTACTTTGTATAATCGTATTTATTTTGCAAGCTTATAAGAAGATTTAATTTGAACTAAAATAAATAAATAAATTCTGAGCACTATTTCAGCCTCAATGGATCCTCAATGGACTACCACATGAGTACATCAATTGGAATGTTACTAAAAGAATGCGCGCTTTGAGCAATGGTTTGAAATTTTGTATTCTACTGTGTATCGAGATTCACTCATTTTTCAATAATTCATTCGTCGACAATATCCTACTTTTGGTATCTACGTGCGGCTATGTTAAAACGAGCAAGCGGTGCATTCTTAGCTTTATCTTGCTAGTCACATTGCTAACTTTATTGAACAATTGCTAGTTGCTATTTCACTCTGAATTAATTATACAGTTGATTCATACCTTTATCCTTCTGATTGTTAGGCATGATGGAATCTTTTGCCAAATTACAAATTAAAAATAATTATAGTTTATTCGAACGCTGTTAAAAATGTACTAATGGTTTTGCGGGCCATGTATACAAACATTATACGCTGTTTTCTATTCGGTTATAAATATAATTTAACCTTCTTGCTGTTTGCAAATAATCTTGAAACAAAAAATGTATACTGTAATGACGTTTGTAAAGTAAAAAGTTTCAAAACACCATTCGTGAGCATTACAACACCGAACGAGAGCAACACAGCTTCCCATGAAAGTATAAAATAGCAAAAAAGACAAAAACGAACACTGAACATACCAATAATAAACACAATCATAAATAGCTCAATTAAAAATACGAGGTATAATTTCATTCAATAAACAAAAGATTTTAAAAATCATGTAAACCCCCGGCTTCAAGTAAATGCCGTACGACGTTACAAATTCGGTTAAGGGGCTCTGAATAGAGATTTGTTACTGATAGGGGCCCTTAAGAGGGCCTGGTATAGCGTTCTCCTGAATTATTAAGAGTGTGAAGATATCCTAGAGCCTAGGGTGGACTCTGTTTGTTGTTGTTCTTCTTGTAGAGTTGTAATCACGATGTGGATAACGTCGTTCAGGTTCTGCAATTAATTGGCTCGTCTCGCTGGTTATACCGCAACAAGATGAGTCACGGATGTAGCCAATTGTTGGTGAAACTATCAAATCACCAGCGTAGGTATTGACAGCCGACAGAACGCACATGAAATGCATGACAGAGTTCGAACCAAGTTAAGCAAAAATATGATGAACCATAAGTGCTGGGCTTAAATATGCTTGTTGGTTGCTTCAACAATGATATGATGCCAGGTAACCACTAGGAATTGCTACACAAATTGTTAGCTTTAGTGGTCGGTGATAGGACGTGAGGCAAAATAGAACAGTGTAAGTTTTGGGAGCCGCAGCGTGAAGATTTCGAGGTAAATCGCCTCTGAATTTCCCAGGTTTAAGTTAAAGCCTAAGCAGGTTGGATCGTTGTCAATGTGCTTGTATACGACCAAAGGAGCTAGAGTGCTCGACGTTGTGGTCATGACATTTGTAGAGTGGTCTCTGTGCAATTGATAAAGTTGAGATATGCATTGAAAGTGGTCTGTACCATGATATGAAGCTGATCACTACTTAGTGTTGCTACACGAAAGCGTTAGCTCTAAGTAGCTGGTCATAGGCAGTGTAATGTCATGTGTGAGAAATACATTATAATGTAAAAATATATACATTAAAATCAAAGGTAACTGCATAAAAATATGTACACGAACATTGCCTCAGAGATGGCATAATACCAAAGAACTGTTCAAAAATGCTACACAATTGTTAGCTAAGAACAGCTGGTTATGCCACGTGAGACAAATGCGAAAAATAACGTAAGGTTAAAAGATTTTGATAGATAATGTTAATCTTTTTAAAAAAATCAATTACGCGTTATACAAAGCAGGATATTGAGATTGTAGGCAGACGGAGTCTGAGACGTGCGTAGAAGTTTGAACGCTCTCAGGATCAGGCGGTTCGATAAACGGTTTCAACCTGTCTATGCTTACTGATGTTGGTGTAGCGCCTTGCATAATAATGAAATATTTTGGTTGTCTGAGTAAAATCGGGTAAGGACCGCGATAATTGGGTTGTAGTGGTGCAACAGCATTATTGTTGCGAACGAGTACTCTCTTGCAGCTGTGGAGCTGTGGGTGAACAAAGACTGGACGAGGCGTGTGTCTCGGCTGTTGTTCAGACATGTTACCGAAATGAAGTCGAAGGCGGGTAGCTTCGTCTTGTGGGTTATCTTGTGCCGATAGTAGACGTGGGAGCTGACTAGGCAGGCGTAGATCCATGCCATACAAGAGTTGTGACGCAGATGTTTTAATGGATTCACGAGTACGGGAACGCATGGCAAGCAGAACCAAAGGTAGTGCATCGACCCAGTTGCCATTAATGGACGACGATGCTAAAGCAGCTTTGAGTTCCCTATGCATTCTCTCTACCATACCATTAGCTTGGGGATGGTAGGCAGTTGTCTGGCGTAAGATGCATCCCATGTACCGCAAGGTGGTTTTGAAACGATCAGATGAGAAGCAAGTGCCTCTGTCCGTGATGACCTCATTGGGAACACCATAACTGGATATCCATGCAGAGATAAAACCGTTAGTTACTTCGTCTGCAGAAATGGTGCCAAGAGGTAATGCCGCAGGCCACCGTGTAAATCTATCGATCATAATTAGAAGGTAACTGAAACCTTGAACCTTTGTCAGATGAACTATGTCGATGTGGACGATGGCTAGGCGAGAAGTAGATCGAAAATGTTGCAACTTAGAACGAGTGTGTCATGTGATCTTGTTTTTCTGACAAATAGCACACTCTGAGACCCATCGTTTAACATTCTGCCTAAGTCTGTGACCCCAGAAACGATCTGTAAGAAGTCGGACAGTCGCTTGGCTTCCTGGGTGAGAAATTGAGTGAATTGAATCGAAAAATTTTCTCTGAAGGCTGGTCGGCAGAACTGGCTTGTTGGGCTGCGTACCCGTGAAGTAAACAATTGGTAAGCCTTCCCACAGACGACATATGAACTTGGTTGGGTGACGGGCTATTGATCTTTGAATGTGAATGTCACCGCGTTGTTCAGTTTGCAGGAGAGTTGGCGTTAGTGCAGGTTCACTGAGTGCCACGGAGTTGACAGTGAATGGTGACGGCGAAGGTGGTTGTAGAGAGACTTCTGGCCTGGACAGGGCATCTGCAATGAAGTTCTGTTTGCCCTTGACGTGAAAGACGTCAAATTGCCATTCGCTTAGACGAGAAAGCTGTCTTTCCACTCTGGCAGGGTACTTGGCGATAGATGAAGTTGCGTTTCGAAGTGCGCTAACTAGTGGTGCATGATCTGTGAAAACAACAAATCTGCTACTGCCAATGATGCTGATAAAATGGCGCACTGCGTCGTGGATGGCGAGAAGTTCTCGACCGAAAGTGTCGTACCTCGTTTCTACTGGTTGGAGAGTACGCGAGTAGAAACTGATAGGCTTCCGAACTCCGTCGATCTCTTGTTCCAACGTGGCTCCAATAGCGAATTCAGAAGCATCTGTCGTGAGTAGAAATGGCTTTTCAAAATCTGGATGCGTAAGCATTGTGGCATTTGCTAACGAGTTGATGGCAAGTCGAAGTAATTCCTCGTCTTCGGATGACCAAGCAATGATGGAATTCTTGCTAAGTCCTTTTCGGTTCCGCAGGTGACTGCACAAAGGATAAAGTTGTTTTGAAAGGCCCGGAAGGAACTTGCGATAATAGTTTAGTACTCCCAGGATTTTCTGCAACTCGCTCACAGTCCTTGGTGACTTGATATTCTTGATTGAATTCGTCTTTGACGGCAACGGTTGAATACCTTGTGCCGTGATACGATGCCCTAAGAAGTCGACGGATGAAGTTGCAATCTGCGTCTTGTCACAGTTGATCTTGAGTCCGTGGTTGGATAAGCGTGAGAGGACATTTCGTAGATGTTTCGCATGAGATTCTAGATCTGGACTGAATACCATAATGTCATCGAGATATGACATACAATAAGCAGAGTCGTCGCGAAGTATGTTGTATATGAATCTTTGAAATGACTGAGTAGCACACTTAAGTCCAAAAGGCATGTAAAGATATTCAAAAAGGCCGAATGGAGTGATGACTGCAGTTTTCTCGATATCCTCTGGTGCTACTGGGATGTGATGGTACGCTTATCTGAGGTCAATCACTGAGAAGAAATTGCTGCCGTTGAGTTTTTTCAAGTAAAGTGTTGATATTTGGAATAGGATATGCATCAGATTTTGTCACTGAATTTAGCTTACGCTAGTCTCCACAGGCTCTGTACGATCCGTTTGATTTAGAGACTAAGTGCAGTGGTGACACCCATGAACTTTTCGATGGTCTGATGATTCCCTCTTCCAAAATCCTTGAGAATTCTTCTTGGGCAGCTTTCAGCTTAGCAGGAGCCAGTGGTCGCTTCTTGAGTGCAATAGCTCTGACTTGTTAAGATCGAAAAGCGATTTGTATTTTCGAAGAGCTGCTGATATCTCTGCTGAATGATGCACTGGGGTTGGCTGTATGACCTGTAACTCCAAACGCTCGGAGGCAAGTGTCAAAAAACTTTGCTCAAGTCCGGTGGAGGGGTCGATGATCTTTTGATTGGCAAGATCAACAATGGGCCGAAATTTTAGAAGGAAATCAAGACCTATTATATTATGTGAGACCTTGGCAATGATGAAGTTGTGGGAAAATTCACGTCGTAAACCTATGTTGAGTGTGCGGTACCGGCAGCCATAAGTTGGTATGGGCTCGCCTGTAGCTGTTGCGAGAAGAACGCCTAGCGACATCTCGGCCATTGAATCACCATTGAGAACTGAGACTGCAGCACCTGTGTCTACGATGAACTCTTCGCCAGTTTTGAAATCAAGAAGGTGCAGAAGTTCGTTGGGCTGTTTGGCCGGGTCATGCAAACAAGTAGGCTGGTGATTGCGACCGGTATTGTCTGTTTGGTTCTCCATGTGAAAGATTCGGCGTGGACGAAAAGAGTCGACAGGGATGTCGGATTGTAGTTGGCTTCTTCCCTGTAGCGCCGTTGATGCCGTTGATGTGCAGAAAGTACGGTCTTCTACTTCCTGCGCCAGACGTTTCCCGATACAGATGCACCCTTGTGCCTGCGGTCTGTTGTCCTTTCCGTCAGCTGTGGAAATTGACACTCATTCGGAAATTCTTCGGAACGACAACGACAAACTTGGCAAGCATAAAAAACTTCTGGTGGTTATAACACCAGTTCTTTGGGACATACTTATTGAAGGATTACGGAGATCTCGATCGCCGCCTACCATTATAATTTGACTTGGAAACGAATTTTTGGTCGAGCATTCACTTGATTTAGCTCGGATTTGTTAATGGCCAATCCTTCTAGAACTTTGGCCATGTTCGCCACTGTTCTCTCTATAGAGGAGAGTCTATCATCTTGCGGGGGGTAAAAAAAAGGATGGTGGATTCACTTTGGGTTCCAAAACCCTATATTCTAACTCACATCTCTCAGATAAGTCATCTATAGAGAGAGTGTTTGGAAGCTGTCTGGCAAAGAGTTTTAATGTTTGGGGAAGATTGTTAATAAAAGCAACCTTAGCCTCATGGTCAGAAATGTTGGTTTTATACTAACGTTTCCGTAATTCCCTCAGTATTTCGATGGGGGCCAAGATTTGGCATATCTAACTGCGCATATTTGTTTATTATCTGCTCAGTCTCTGTGGGCCCAAGCAAGTATTCTACTTCGTTTTTTAGACCTAAAATGGGATTAGGTAGCTTCCTAATGGCCTCAAGCTTAGGATAAATCCGTCGCTGCAATTCATAAGGTAGTTTAGCAAAAACCTTCGACAGTTTTTGATGACTGTCATAATCAGGAAACGGGGAGAAAGCGGAGTCTACGCGCATAAAGAATAACTTAATATCTCCATCCCAAACAGGAACATCAATATCTAAAATTGGACCTGACATTTTAACAATCTTACGGGATCTTAAAAGCATAAATTTATAAGCAATATATATATATATATATATATATATATATATATATATATATATATATATATATATATATACTTTAACGAAACGCTTACCCACAAAAAGCCTTCACATGTGTTATGAGCGCAGAACAAAAGCACGTCACAGTAACTTCTTCCAAAAATCCGCAATTGAGCCTGTCGAGTACGTACGGTGCCGTTTTGTACGTAGGAAAGATGAACAGAGGCCCCGTTGGCCTTTGATGCCAATGTATTATTATTATATCCCCAAAAAAAATTCAACACAAATCCACGAATATATACCCAACAAAATTCCCAGAAGACCACGATTAGGGTAAAGAAAACGCAAATGTTAATCTATTTTTATCCCAAATAAATGAAAAAGGAAGTCAATTTTATTTATACCAAAAAAATCAGAACAATAATCAATATCCTGGCGCGGTCGCCAATTTTGTAAACGCCCCGGCTTCAAGTAAATGCCGTACGACGTTACAAACTCGGTTAAGGTGCTCTGAATAGAGATTTGTTACTGATAGGGGGCCCTTAAGAGGGCCTGGTCGTGCGTTCTCCTGAATTATTCAGAGTGTGAAGATGTCCTGGAGCCTTGGGTGGACTCTGATTGTTGTTGCTCCCATTGTAGAGTTGTAATCACGATGTGGATAACGTCGTTCAGGTTCTGCAATTAATTGGCTCGTCTCGCTGGTTATACCGCAACAAGTTGAGTCACGGATGTAGCCAATTGTTGGTGAAAATATCAAATCACCAGCGTAGGTATTGACAGCCGACAGAACGCACACGCGTGACGCAAGGCAGAATGCAAATGCAACAACTAACTTGCATGGTAAATTGCCGTGCTTAAATAGCATGCCATGCCTACTTGCACACTATTGGTTAAACGGCAAGTTTCGCTTTTTTCTCATTGGTGCAACGTAAATAAAATTTAATTTAATTTACGCAATATGTCGGCCATTAATTTGTGTCGTTACAACACTTTCCTCTCTGAAAAAAAAGGAAAAAAATTCCTCTCTGCGAGGCTAGATAAGAAATGCATGACAGAGTTCGAAAAATATGATGAACCATAAGTGCTGGGCTTAAATATGCCTTATCAATGCCGCGTTTTGCGTACGCGGGTAATAGCTGTACACGGGCAGTTACACAAAGATCCGATTTATCACTATTTCCAATTTTGTTTTGTCTTTGATCGGGTTGACTCATTTTTACTTCAACTGGAAATGCGGTTCTATCACATCTTTGTTTACTGGCGACGTTTCGGTGCCTACTTTCCAGCACCATCATCAGGCAACACAACACTGATCACAATAGCAGATTTAAGCAAATGTGGTAACCTCGTTCCAAAACCATTCTATTTATATATATTTGACTCAACACTATTTTAATCATAGAATTTGTCTCAGTAACTAAACTCAATATATAACTTTTTATAATTAGCAGACCAATCATTACCTCACCTATACCTCATCTCATCTCGTATGCAGAATATTTTAGGGGAGAGAGACAGTATCGAACCTTTTGTTATTTGTTATAACTGTATTGCTACTATGTCACGGTAATCAAAATTTAAAAATGCTAAAACTAAAACCTTGACTATCATATACTGTATTTTATTTAAAGCCGGGAACTCTAATGTATACAATGGTGTGTGAGGTATTGCGCAATATCTTGGGCTAAATTATCTGTGTCTACAAATTTAAGATTAGCATCTAAGTTAATCACACTTAAATATATATCTGATTTATCTAGCAATAGGCGAAGGACTGTGTACTTCCTACGCGACACTGCACCTGAGTATATAAACTGGAAAGAGATTAGACGTGAAAAACAGAACTTTTTAATTTCCTGTTCCTGAACGTTCGCAATATGCATAAATAAAAACGCAAATTCGTTTGAAGGCGTATATTGCCAAGATCAAGATGTGTAAAAGCGAACTGAGAAGTGAAACGTCAAATGAAATTCACGTCAAAACTGTTATAGAATACAGAAACTTGAATTACACACAATTCAAAAAAATATATACAGAAAAGTATTTACACAAAGAATTTTCTAGAAATAAAACGAATATTTTCTTTCTTAATAATACGCGTTTCTATTAGCCACGATAGTTTAAAATTATCAATAATTGTTAATTTAATGTTGTCGGAGGAAATATCTTCCTCTACATGTACCACCTTCTCTAAATGAGACGTCTAATAATAGACGAAATCTTTGTTCATCGGCTCACATTGAACACTTCCTGAGCGAGTTTTGCATACTGGTGCCTTTGTCGTCGAGTTGCGCATTGTTCCTTTGTCTCTGACACCACTAGTTGGTCTGACGTTGATGAAACTTGATGATCTTGTAGATCGTTAGAACATGATGTCGATGCTGTCAACAAAGTGTCTTTTGTGTCTGCGTAATGGGATTGCACACATCCGACTAAATCATGGAACGATTTTGCTTCAACTCATCTAGTCCATCAGTTTATCGTCAATCCAGGAATGCAACTATACAAAGTAACACTTTTGTCCCGGCCATTTACACTTATGACGACATTTTTGTCTGTCATCCTCTTGACTTCATGGGGTCCTTTGTAAATTGGAGTCAGGTAGTTCGTCCTATT
Source organism: Eudiplozoon nipponicum (assembly GCA_029291075.1). Lineage (NCBI taxonomy): Eukaryota > Metazoa > Platyhelminthes > Monogenea > Mazocraeidea > Diplozoidae > Eudiplozoon > Eudiplozoon nipponicum. Next base: position 75,347 of record JAQBSW010000195.1, read on the forward strand.
TCCATTATTTACATAATCAGGCGAGGCTGATCTTTGACAAGAGGTCACGGATTTTGGTTTTTACTTTTCCAGTCTTTGTCAGAGCAAAACGACACATCATATCTCTAAGTGCTCCTACAACCGAAAATTTCCAGACAAACATAATAGTTCTCCATATACCAATTCTGCTATTGAAGTTCCTACTAGTGCTCTTTATCTGTTGCGCATGGCAAGAAATACTATAGGAAGATCGTTTACCCAGCATGCTCCACTAGTAAAACTCAACGCAGCTTTCAGTTTATGATGCAGGTTTTCTACCATCTCATTCGCAGGTGGATTGGTTGCGCTAGTACGCAATACATTTATTTCCATTATATTGAGAGATTTTATGAAAGGCCCTAATATAAAGTGACTCCCGGGATCACTATATACCCTTACCGGAACAACATAACGTGATACCCAACTATTTAGTAACGCGAAAAAGACTTCTCGCGCTGTCCTATCCTTCAAAATTGCTACTTCAAATTGGCGACTAAAATTATCAATTATTGTTAGCAGAAACTTTTGACCGTTCACATCAGGTATTTTGACAATGTCTACATATAAATGTCTGAACCGTCGCGTTGGTACCCAAATATTCTGAATCTCGGTTCTAGTATTTCTCCACACCTTACAAGTTTGACACTTGGCACAGGCTCTTAACCATATCCGTATGTCTAGACATGCGGCTATACGTATCTATAAGTAATTAATCAAATGGTGGCTTTTATGGATGGATGTAATTGTTGGATTATTTTGCGCGTTACTCCAACCCCATATATGGTCGTGGTTGAACTGTGGACGTATCGCATAACAACCACTTGTCCCTCAGGAGCTTGGGAGCATATCCTGATCTCTTAGACAAAAATAACGTAAAGGATTCCAATCCTCGTGCTTCATCTATTTAATTGAGTAAATTCTTGGAGAATCTTAAGATTTTTTAATGGACCTTGAGGTATCAGCTCGACGTCTGCTTCATTCGGTCTGCTAAGTGCATCTGCTACTACATTCTCTTCACCAGCCATATGACAGTCAGTGAAGTCGAGCTCTGTTAATCGGGTAATCTGGGAATTCACTCTACGCGAGTAGTTAAGCCTCGCAGTTTTATCAAGTATGCTTATCAACGGCTTGTGATCTGTCAATAAATTGAACTGGTGACCGTCTAAATAATGTTGAAAATGTTGCACTGTAGTATACAAAGGAAGAAGCTCTTTACCAAAATTATCATACAGATTTCCTCGATCGTGAAGCTTTTGACTATAAAAGCCTATTGGTTTTACCATATCCTGTTCTCTTTACTGAAGCACTCCCCTATTGCAATGTGTGGGGTACCTGTAATTAGCCCAAATTCCTTCTTCCAATCTATAGATGCTAGAGTGGTTATATCACTTAGGATTGCCTTAGCACTTTGAACTTTTTCTCAGTCTTACTGATTCAAGGTGATAGGCCGAATCTTATTGATCTCAAATTCCGGCTATACCTAGAATGAATCGTCGATAATAGTTAATCATGCCTAAGAACTTTTGCGACCGATGCAATGTACGGGACTCCGTTTCATTCTTGATGATTGCATTTTATAACCCAAAGTTTTTATTCAGTCTTTGGAAAGTGCATGTCCAAGATATTTGACTGATGAGCATTGAGTTTTGCTGTCCCAAAGCTAATAACAGTTAATTCATCCTCATAACTCCATTAGGACTACCATTGGCGACCCACAGTTGATAATCAAATGTGTAGTAATCTGCATCCACCACTTCTGACCTAACTATGCTTACTTCTGCCCCATTGTCAATGACAAAATCCAGACCAGTCAATTCATCCCTAATAATGAATTTATTGCTGGATTATCCGGCAATGTTTTCAAGGTCTCCCCTTAAGCAGAATCTAACTTTCCTGCGTCTTTGTTGGTGCACGTCCCTATTGTCGCATTTTTCTATTTTGCCATAAGTGTGTCTTTTATACGCACATCAAGAAGCCTTTGTATGGTAACTCCCCTACGGCTCATACTAGCCGGGGTTTCATATTTTTCACGGTGATGAATTTTGCACTACCTGTTCCATACTTATTTTCTATCTGGGTCCACCTAAACGCGTCAATATGTAGTTTTCTCCTTGGCACTTCGTCCATATTCATTTTCGACCCAAACTGAATGTTTTTCGTATTTGTATGGTGGTGAGCTGATAAATTTTGACCTGGCGCCGTCGCCCCATTTTGTAGAGACTCCAACTTTCCAATACAGTGTTAAAGCTCCATGGACACGAAGTTTGATTCAGTATTAATATGCCTATATGAATCTGATGAGATGTTTTTCTCTGTTACATTCATGCTTACAATATCCTGTGCTAAATTATCAGTGTCCCCATATTTAAGATAATCCTCTGAGTTAATCACACTTAAATATATATTTGAAAGACAGTGTACTTCCTACGCAACACTGCACCCGATTATGTAACCAGGAAAGAGAGTAGATTGCGAAAAACAGAACTTTTTAATTGCATGTTCCTGAACATTACCAATATGCACAAATAAAAACGCAAATTTGTTTGAAGACGTATATTGTGATGATCAAGATGTGTCAAACCGAACTGAGAAATAAACCGTCAAATGAAACTAGCTAGAAAACACCACACCAGAATAGTTACATAATACTAAATTCCAATTACACACAATTCAATAGTATATATTCTGAAAAAAATTTAGACGAAGAATGACCTTGAAATTAAACGAATATTTTTAAAAATAATATTTGTTTCAATCAGCTGCTGTAGTTTAAATTTTTTAATAATTGTAACTTTAATTTTGTCTGAGGAAATATCTTCCTCTAAAATTGATAAATATAAACCACTCTGACAGATTGGAACGAATATCATTAAAAGGAGAATTCATACGTTTATTTTCTAGAACATTCCTTGTTTAAATCATTTTCAGTATATATACGTTTTACTTTTGCGTAATTTGGTTTTTCTGTATTCTGTACCTGACTGGCTTGATATCCATGCAATACAAGAATTGTGACGCAGACGTTTCAATAGATTCACGAGTACGGGAAGGCATGACTAGTAGAACTAAAGTTTGTGCATCGACCCAGTTGCCACTAAGGATGCTAAAGCAGTTTTTATTTCCCTATTCATTCTTTCTACCATATCGTTTTATTTTGGATAGTAGGCGGTTGTCTGGCGTAAGGTGAATCCCATGAAACGCAAGTTTGTTTTGAAGCGATCTGATGAGAAATAATTTTCTTTATCAGTGATGACCTAATCTGAGACTACATAATGGGATATACGCGCAGAAATGAAACCGTTTGTGATTTTGCGTGCAGAAATAGTGCCAAGAGCTAATGCTGCTCGCCATTGTGTAAATCTATCAAACATAAGTAAAATATAGCTGAAACTTTGAACCTCTGCCAGATGAACTATGTCGATGAGGACGATTGCTCGGTGTGAAGTGGTTTGAAATGTTGAAGCTTGGAACGAGTGTGCCGTGTGATCATGTTTTTCTGGCAAATGGCACACTCGGAGGCTAATCGTTTAGCGTTCGGCCTGAACCTGTGACCCCAGAAATGATCTGATAAATTGGCGCACTGCGTCGTGGATGACGAGGAGTTCTAGACCAAAAGTGTCGTATCTTGTATCTACTGGTTGGAGAGTACGCGACTAAAATAGATACGCCTCTGAATTCCGTCGATCTCTTGTTCCAAAGTGGCCATGATAGCAAAATCAAAAGCATCTGTAGTGTAAATCTAGATGCATTAGCTTTGCAGAAATTGGTAGCGAGTTGATGGGGAGACGGAGTAATTCCTTGTCTTTAGGTGACCAATAAATGATGGAGTTCTTGCTATGTCCTTTTCGATTCCACATGTGCCTACACAAAAGATAAAGTTGTCTTGATAAACCAGGAAGGAACTTGCGATATTAGTTAAGGACTCACAAAATTTTCTACAGTTCACTTAAAGTCTTTAGTGACTTGATATTCTTGATTGAATTTGCGTTCAACGGCAAAGGATGAATAAATTGTGGCGTGATACGATACCCTTAGAAATCCACGAATGTATTCGCAATCTGCGTCTTGTCACAGTTGATCTTGAGTCCGTGGTTGGATAAGTGTGAAAGGACATTTCGTAAATGCTTGGCATGCGATTCGAAGTTTGGAATGAAAAACATTATGTCATCGAGATATGATATACGGTAACCGGTGTCGTCGTGAAGTATGTAGTCCAATAAACTTTGAAATGACTGAGTAGCACAGATGAGTCCAAAAGATATATACAGATATTCGAAGAGGCCAAATGGAGTGATGGCAACAGTCTTTTCAATAACTTCTGCGCTACCGGGATGTAATGGTGGACTTGTCTGAGATTAATCACTTAGAAGAAATTGCTACAGCTGAGTTTTCAGGTAAGGTGTTAATATTGTGAATAGGATATACATCAGATTTTGTCACAGAATTGAACTTGCGATAAACTCCACAGGCTCTGTACGATCCGTTCGATCTGGAGACTAGGTGCAATGGTGACGCCCATGATCTTTTTGATAGTCTGATGAATCCCTCTTCCTATAGTCTTTAAAATTCCTCTTTGGGAGCTTTCAGCTTAGCAGGGGGCAGCGGTCACTTCTTGAGTGAAATAGGTAGTCCTGCTCTGACGATACGGTGCATCGTGTTGGAGACTCGTGCCTCTGACTTGCTGAGATCGAAAAGCGACTTCTGTTCTCAAGGAGCTGCTGATATCTCTGATGAGTGATGCACTGAGTTTGGCTTAATGACCTTTTACTCAAAACGCTCGGAGGCAATTGTCCAAAAATTTGCTCAATTCCCGTGGAGAAGTCGATGATCTTTTGATTGACAAGATCAACAATGAACAGATATTACAAAAGGCAATCAAGGCCTGTTATGTTTTGTGAGACCTTCGCGACAATGAAGTTGTGAGTAACTTCACATCGCAAACTTAAGTTGAGTGGGCGATGCCGGCAGCCATAAGTAGGCATGAACTCCACTGTAGCGCCTAGAGACGCCTGAGTCATTGAATCACTCTTGGAACTGAAACTATCTCACCTGTGTCTACGATGAATTCTTCGCCAGTTCTAAAATCGGGAAGTTGCAGAAGTTCGTTGGGCTGTATGGCCGGGTCATACAAAAATAGGCTGGTTATTGTGAATGACATTGTCAGTTAGCTGTCTATGTGGCAAATTCTGCGTGGACATATTCTGTGGCAACGTAAACTGCAGCTGTAGGTGTTTAAAAATTTTTAGGTGAAGAACAGGAACTTTGTTGTTATTGATTTTGGTCATCTGAGGAAGGAAACCGGTATCCGTTTGGTAAGTTTTTCAAAAAATTCAAGCAATTTCCACAGTTATAAAATACTCTTTGCCTTTCGGAGAATATTGACTGAATGTCCGAGGTTGTCTCCATTGTCGTTTATTCTGATTTAGACGGTGTTAGTCCGTGGTTACATTAGCATGTGTCTTGTCGATGACGATTCTTTCAAGAACTTTACTGAAATATAAATTCCATCTCTCCAAAGTGAATAACCTAGCGTCATCAGATGTGAGACCATCGGATGGACACCGAGCTACCTCAGATATCAGGGTATTCATGTTTGGAAAGAACTTATAAGATATCAAAAATGTATAAAGGGACTTAAATATATTTTTTAAATTTAAAAACACACGTGCCTTATAAAAATTAAAATTTATAACGATGCGCATACCAAAATCTATTTCCACAGTTTAAATTGCCGAAATCTGCTTCGACGCACATATAAACCTGACGAAATCTGCTCCCCAAAATAAGAATCAAAATCTGCGTCCGCCAGCGTAAAGTTTTAGGCGATTTAACTGACTAAATGTGCTTTCACAAAATCACAAATAGGCTTCCAGAGTTATGCGCGATTTACTAACTAAATCCACAGTTTGGCACAGTTTGTACGTTGGAAGTAAATTTTTGAACAACAGATAACTTTCCCTCAAAAAAAATTTGCTTCCCAACATAAATATACCTAAAAGAACTTGACTTAAAAAGATTCATAAACATGGTTAGGAAAAGGAAGGTTCTGTCGTCGATTTAATGTATTCCCACGATAATAAATAAGAAAGAAACAAAGTTTGTTGTATTTATGCCAATAGTTTTTTATATAAAAACAAGTCTAGAAACAGTAATGTTCTCATGATCCTGGCACTACCGTTAATTTGCAAACGCCCCTGTTGCATGTAAATGCCGAGGCATGTCACAAAAAAGTTAAGAGCCGTGGAGGCAGTGATACAGTAACTGTTGTTGGCACATATGAGGGCCGGAATTGCATTCTCTGACAAATGCCGAGAAAGGTAGGTAGTGTTACAGAGTCAAGAAGTACTCCTAGACAATTGAGGCCAGCTCTTGATGACAGATAGTGTTTCTTCGTTGGGGCGTCGAAACCAAAAGGCGAGTTGCTGTATGGTGGCTCAGAATTGTCTTGTTGAAGATCTACAGCAACACCGTGGTGGCTGGCACACGTAGAGGTCCAATAAATAGATGATCGATACGTATGCCTATTTTTGAAGCAACAAGATTGGTACGCCATTTGTTTACGACAAATTTCGCACGTTTTAATTGGTGCCCGGAAAATAAAATTGTAATTTCATTTAGGCAATATACCGGCGAATTGTATTGAGCTGCTACACATAATTGAATAAAATTTTAAAATGTCGGGTATTTAATTCTACCTAATTCAATTTCCTCTATTTTCGATATTTTTATTTAATTTCCTGATATTTACTTTAGACCATATATTCTTTAAGTAAAAATAACTTTGTACAGATTTTAAACACCTAATTTCAATTTTTACAATCCAATATCACATTTGTCGTTATTATTAGTATCGCTAAAATTTCTAAAAGCTTCATGATTTCTATATAATAGTTTGGCATCAGCTACTTTATTTGTACCACATCTTAAAACAGTGATTAAATTCGAGTTGCTTGGTTATTGGGCAATATATTTTTGTCAACAGTCTGATGGCAGAAGATCTTAGTCCTCTAATACTTATAACCTTTAATGGTTTTAATCTCACTCTGTATACTTTTGTTGTGTCATGTTTAGTTATAGTATACTTTTGGGATCTTTATCTGTCTCTGAGGCAATATCGTATAGTTAAACGTACACTTTCTGTTCCTTCGTCTTTTGAATCTATAATGACCTTCGATGAGTTTAAAACATCACGATTATATTCTATTGATAAATTTCATTTTTCTGTTGTTCATGATGCTTTTGATTTCGTTATTCAACTTGTTGTGCTTCATTACGGTCTGATAAGAGTCATGTGGAACGTGTCCCAAACCCATTCTATTCAGTTCTCTTCATGGTTAGCAACGGTAACTGGATTGAACTGTGAAATTACTAAAGACTATGAAATACTTTGTTCCATGACATTGATACTTTATTTGACATTGTATTCCTGTTTATGGCAACTGCCATGGGATTACTATTATACGTTTGTTCTTGAAGAACGTCACGGTTTTAACAAGCAAACGATTGGATTCTTTTTTAAAGACAAGTTGAAGTCCGCAGTTTTATCACTTGTTATTGGAATGCCAATGTCAGCAGGTTTAATTAAAATTGCTCAACTTGGTGGAAGGCACTTTTACATTTACACATACATATTCTGTTTGGTTTTCATGCTTTTCTTAATGTTTATCTATCCGCCATATATAGCGCCACTTTTCGATCGATATGAGCCTCTGCCAGAAGGAACTCTTCGTGACAAAATTGAAAAATTAGCTGGTTCAATTTCCTTTCCTTTAAAGAAACTTCTTGTTGTTGAGGGCTCAAAGCGCTCCGCTCATAGTAATGCTTATTTGTGTGGATTTGGCAAAATCAAACAAATTGTTCTGTTCGATACCCTAATTAAGGGTTTCAAGTTTCCCGGCAAAGAAGAAAGTGAGACTTTATCTGAAGACAAGCAGAAAGGCTGTGAAAACGAGGAAGAAATTGTTGCAGTTATTGCCCACGAGCTTGGTCATTGGAAGATGAGTCATATACTTATCAACATGATATTTGGCCAAATTAACTTGTTCTTCATGTTTGTTGTGTTTGGTATATTAATTGATGTGGAAACTTTGTTTACGGCATTTGGCTTTTCTAGTGGTACAACACCATTTTTGATAAGGTTATGCATTGTGTTTAGCTTCATATTTATGCCCTACAACATATTGCTTGGCTACATAATTACGTTTATGACTAGACAGCTTGAATTTCAGGCGGATAGATTCGCAGTCGGCCTTGGTTATCCAGAAAAGCTTAAATCAGCCTTGACAGTTCTTCATAAGGATAACTTGTCGTTTCCTGTGTATGATTGGCTGTATACTGCATTGAATCATTCACACCCGAATTTGCTAGATCGCATGGAAGCAATTGACGTTGAGAGCAAGAAGACTACATAAATATGCATTTATGCGTTTGTTTTTATGTTTTTATATTTGCATTATTGAATAAATGAATTTTTGCGCAATGTTGCTTCTTCGTAAATATTTACGGGTGTGTCGCAAAATCACAGAAAAATTAATTTTGTTTTCATTTAGGCCTTGCCTAATTCAGAAAATGTTGCGCCGTCGTCTTCGAATTGCGATTTTTGCAATCTTATTCAACAAGAATCTTCTAAGAATCCATTCAGATGCGAAAATAAAATAAGCCTAGGTGAGGTTTACGAAATTTTCGTGTCGTCTTCCATTGATAAAGCCTTTATATACTAATAATATATAATAGGTTGTGTACAATTATGGAGAATGCATGCATTATTGGTCTGGTTATTGGAATACTAAAAGCTTATATCTAGCTTATTCATTTAAATTGACGATTTCAATATCTATTATTGCATAACAATATTGGTGATTTTCTTTATAGTTTCTCGCGCTCTAATCGGATTCAGCTTTGCCGGCGTCACCCTAGCAGCAGGATATGTTACAGCTTGTTTTATTGCGCCAGCGTTTCATCGTGTTTGTCTTCCTTTTCTGCCAGCTACACCAAAACAGCTGGAAAATCTGCACTTGATACTGCTCAGAGCAGTGGTATGTTTAGTTTGCTATTTTTGTCAGTTTGCGCAATAGTATGTCATATTCTTCGTAACGCTTTTGATAAAAGCAGTTTATTTCAGTTCCATAATTTTGATTTACTTATTTGGTTGAGCTATTCCGCTTTTTATCACTATATAAATTTGGCGTCTGCACCATTCCGATTAATTTTAGAGGCAGAGATAGTGGATGTAGATTTTCGCACACCTATAGATGTTAGATCTTACATCTATTAATGAGTGTCTAGTTGTGTGACTTATATATGTTGCGAAAGCTGCATAAAGTTAATGTTTGTATTTGCATATACATTGTGCAGCCGACACAACCAGACAAGTACAGTGCATGCATACTAGAGACTATGACCGAGTATCTAATTTCGCTTTATTTATGTATGCGTTGTGGTTTGATCTTAGCTAGACAGTTTCCTGTCGTACCTTGATGATCATGAAAGATCAAAACGCGTCAGTACGTGTGACTGACAATTTTGCTATTTTGTGTGACTGGTTAAATGCGATAAAATCGAGTTCTATATCAGGCTTGCATACTTGATTTAATTTACTAAAGGTATTATTTAAACCAAGGTTGTCATCTTGATATAAGTACGAGTTCTATTATATGCATACCTTTTCAGTATAATTTAAATTATTGTATAATGTATAAAAGGCAATTCGTTCATTAGACCTGCTTCGTCCTCATTGGGAGCCATTTATATATTTCATGAAGTGGAAGAGATCTTTGGTATTATTATTATGCATAGATATCGGAGTTGATAGCTTTCCTGAATTGATTCAGAATAGTTTCAGAAGGATCTGAACTAGTTAATTACCTAAGTATGAATGGAGGAATCCATCCCGAACGAGTAGAATTGCGGGTCCATCTACAAAAAAGCACTCCTGCCAACTAACATGGTATACATTATTTAAATCAAGGTTTCGATCTTGATAAAAATACCAGTCCCACTATATGAATACATTTGTTAGTATAAATTAAACATTAATTAATGTAGAAAGTGCAATCGGTTCGACATTATTTTACGTACTGTCCAGAATTGGCCACGGACAGGGCTCGAAAGTCTGCTTCCAAGTCCGTTTCTATAAGAACTGTGCCTCTGCCACATTTTACAAACAATTTGCAGTCATAGTCTAAATAATGTTTTGTTAGCTGGTCTTTCATTGTAGTTTTAGCTTATCTCTAGACCTACAGTTACAACTAGCCATCCACAATCTGTCATTTGTATATTTGAACAAACAAGGATTTTGCAGACAGTGATAATTATTTTAATCAAGTTTTCAATAATAATACCAGACCTATTACATTTTTATACTTTTTTAGGATAAACTATGCAGTGCATACTGTAGAAAATATATTTATCCAGTATACCGGGTTTCTCCTTGTTGCGAACTCTTCACGTACTATCCAGAATATGTTTAGGCTAAAACTGAAAGGAAAAGCTAACCAAGAATCATTAGTTAGTATTTAATTGAAACTTGTGTATACTATGCGGTAGAGTGAATGTGTTTAGTTGAAGACTTCGAAGCAGACGTGCCCAGGTTCGAGCCCTGTTCGCTACAAATTCTGGACAGTATGTAAAAATATCCCAATAAGGACGAAACCGGTCTGTTGGATGAATTGCTTTTTCTATACTATAATATGCTTGGTTTATACTGCAAAATATATGCATATAATGGGATTCGTGTCTATATCAAGATGGAAACCTTGGTTTGAATAATTGTTATCACCACCCGAGCAACATATGTCTGTTTTAATTAGTATCAGTTTGCTCTGTGCTGCACTAATGGTGGTCCATGCTAATATCCGCAGAATGATTCGCGAAGAGCGATAGAAATAAACTTGACCAGATCTGGCAATGTGACTGTCTGGAATTATAAAGGTTGACCAACTTCATGTACTCCGCGGCACCGCTATTGAGGCTCACAACTATTGCTTTCCTAGACTTTATCCGTTTTTAATTTCGTATTGAATGGAATTTTATAGCGAATTATACTAAATGATACCGTTCTGACCAAAATTTTCTGTTATAATAATTTGTCAGCAATTATTCGCAATAATACGGTCCCCTCTGAACCTTTTGCGATAGGCTTCGGTGTTCGATAAGGTTATATCATTGCTCTAACCCTGTTTAAATACTTTGTCGATACGATCGTAGCTAAGCTCGCCAAAGAACTCCTCGGAGTGGAGATCGGTTGTGCTGGCCGCCTTGTGGACTTCAAATGCGCTGTCGACTGCTTTGATGTCAGAAAGTAAAAAAGTCTTGGAGAGCTATTAATTGCGTTCAATAGGTGTAGCCGTTGTAGTCTGAAGCTAAACGCTTTAAAACGGTCGTCATGAACAATTTCTGTACGAAGCTGAAGATCGCTGTAAATGGTGCCTTACTGTCATTCGTCAAGGATTTCGTTTAGCTTTGAATTCTGGTGACACAACGGATCAGTGATTAATATCATCATCATCATCATTTACAGTCATACAAAAGCCAAAATTGACTAATGTTTCACTGCCGTATAGCCATGAGAAGCGAACATTGTATTTGGACGAATTGCCACTGCTACCTTATACAATTCTTAGTTAATGCTGACAATAAGTGTTTTTTTTAATATTTCCTGTGGTTAACAACACTGCCACTTTTTGCAATTTTGACGGTAGTCATGAATATCTCTTCACAAACTAGGCCGATACAACCGCGATTGGAATGTTTCGATGAGATGCCCAGCACTAGTGTGCTGTTTCATGCCTAACAGCGATCAGTTCTATTTGTTTGGATCAAAGCACAGGTTTGCCTTATTGTAACTTCTTGGCTAATTCTTAACATATGGCGTTTATGCCCTTTTCTTCGGAGCTCTTAATTGGTGGTGATACTCGAACAGCAGAAATTCTGTTGAGCGCATCGGATGCAGCATCCATGATACCTGTTCGATGGTAAATCGTTATATTACATATTCCTCGAGATTTCAATAAGCTGTTGTATTCGTTTCTTATCACTACCTAGTTATCGTCAATGCACAATTGCTTTTTGATTGGTAACGACGTCTATATTCCCACCGATGACAAAATTTCTGAACTTTCGCGGAGCCCATTGTGCGGTGAAGTTATTGTGTTGCTCCTTTTTCTTGAGAGTGCTACTTAAATATTGTATTAGGCGTCCATTGTATTGTATGACTGATACTATGCCTAGTTCAGAGGCGTCTATCATAATTGACATTGCTCCTACCCCGACAGTTAAACTAGTGACATCAATTTCGTATAGCAAACATTGCTTTAGCCTCTTTTGTCTATCTAAACAGTATTTTAGCATTTGTCTTCTTTGAAAAGGGTTGGTGGATGATCACCATCTCCGAGGTGCGTGGTCCATATAAATTCATCATGCCAATCACATTGCGCAACTGTTTCCCACTAGATTATCCTTGATAGGCTGTACGTTCGAATATGATGACATAAATACATATTCGAAAACAAGGTAGCTCAGGAAACGCATTTTACGACTTATATGTACCTTTTCGAGATTAACATTTAATTGCCATTCTATGGCTTTCAACAACATCTTGTACAGCGAAGCTCGTGATTGTTCTTCTGTTTTTTCAGTTTAGGCTGAAGATGTAGTGCCCATCTATATTAGTTGAGTCGTTTACGCGGATTCCATTGGTATGTATTATCAATGTATCATCCAGATGAGAAGTAATTATTCCTAATTCTGCAGTCAAATTGTTCATTTGTGCAGTCAGTCCTTGAATCAACGTTTCCAACGCAATCAGAAACCATTTGAAGATTTACCATACATGCTTTGTTTTTAATCAAGTATATATAGTATTTTGTTCGGATAAAGAACTTCGATTTAATAAACAAATTTACAAATATTAATTATTTAATTTTACTTCAGCTCGAAGTCTGCTTTTATCATTGTGCTGACTGCTTCATCCTAATTCGGGCGCTCCTGCGAGGACTTTCTGTTGAATTAAGACCAGCCCTATGTAGAACTCTTGGGGCGTTCTTAGTCTCAAAGGTAGATATTGCCTTATCTTCCCTCACTCAGGAATCGACATTGACACCCTGCTTAAACGATCAAGTGCGACAGCTCGTGGTCCATCGGGCATGTTAACAATAACTGTATTGTGCTTTGAGTCCACCCTGTCCACGCGATACAGCCCATCATTGACAGTCTGCTGTGCCATGGGCTCGACCTTCGCGACCATGGCAAAGTCGCCGACCCTTAGGCGAGTGCGTGTCGGTTGCTTTACTTAGCCTTGTCACTGTGTGGCGACTACATAATCAGTTTACTGTTTTGGTCGCTCTTGGATATCCGCTATGGTGCAGCGCTCATGGGATCCTTGGATTACAGGTTCACCTGGCATTCTAATATGCCCTCCATAGAGCATGTTCGTTGAAGCGAATCCTGTAGCTGTTGATACTGTAAAGCGCATGTCCCGCTCGACTAAATGTAATTTGTTTCTTAACATTCCCGGGCTCGTGGCACCAACATCGCAGTATCTCTCACTGTTCGGTGTGCTTGCTCACCGGTCGCGTTGGTCTGCGGGTGATGAGTGGCTGTGTGTGAATGCTTTATGTCAAGGTCTTTGCACCAATGATTAAATTCCTTCGACTCGAACTGTGTACCTTGATTGGTAGGAATAATTTGTGGTGCACCAAGTCGACTAAGCCATCGTTCTTCTAAGCTTTTTATAATTTTGTCTTGTGAGTTTCTTCAGTGGTACAAACTCGACCCATCAGGTAAACTTACCGACCGTGGAAATCACATAGGACAACCCACCATCAGCTACCTACAGTGGACCTACCAGGTGGATATACGGTGGATAACAATCGAAATGACTTTTTAGTTTGTTTGGGGCGTACAACTTTGATATGCGATGCACTGCTGACAATTTATACGAATTTCCTTGGACATGCCAGACCAACACAATCGTGACTGCAATGTCTCAATGAGTCTCCCGGCGCTCGGATGTCCCAAGTTTTCATGCCAAAAGGCCATTAATTCTGTTCTTATAGACTCCGGCACAAACCATTTCACTGTTTGTCCTCCTTTCAGCACCAATAGGCCGTTCTGCAAGCTCAACGTTTTATATGGTGCGGACACCACTGTGCCGTTTTTAACTGATTGACTATTTCCTGCAACGTGGCACCCTTTCCTTGTTTTTCAGAGACTGATAAGTGGCGAAATCCGCACAGCGGAAATTCTGCTTAGCGCATCGGCTGCCGTATTCTCGATCCTGGCTCTATAATTAATTGTTACATCGTATTCTTACAACTCTTCAATGTCTCGGTGTACTCATTTCTTCTCAATACTAAGTGATCTCCAATGTACTAGTGCTTTGTGGTCGGTAAAGACGTCTATGTGTCCACCGATGGCAAACTACCTAAACTTCCGTAGCGCCCATTGTATGACAAGTGATTCCTTTTCCGTGACGGTATAGTTCTGTTTTGCCTTAGTGAGTGTGCGACTTATATATTGCGCAGGACATCCGTTGAATTGTAAAACCACTCCCATCCCAATATCTGACGCGTCTGTAACAATTGACATATTACCTACCGGGAAAGTCAAAATAGTTGCATCTATTAATTTCTGCTTACATAGCACAAACGCTTGTTGAGCCTCCTCCGTCCAACGAAATGGTATCTTAGCACTAGTTAACTTAGACAAGGGTTGATGCGTAACCGCCATCCGTGTAAGATATGGTCTGTAGAAATTCACCATACCAATAAATCGGCGCAATTGTTTTCTAGTAGTAGGCACCGGATAATCCTTGATAGGCTTTACATTCGAATCTAATGGCATAAGCTGTTGTAAGAGTTAAGTTAGACATTAAAGAGTCCATCATTATTTGGAGCACTTTCGGTGCGTTTTAAAGATCAAATAGTGCTAGAGTGAATTGGAAATGACCTTGTTTAAGATCTAGCACAGCAAACAATTTGCTCCCGCTGGCTGTAGGAACAGATCACGCAGAGCCAGCATGGGATACGGGTCAGGATAAGTCACCGATTTTAATTGCCGGAAATCAACCATCGGCCGGAGCGAGCCATCCTTTTGGTAACGTAAACCATTGGAGCTCGAAAAAACGATGAGGATGGTTCAAGAACGCCGACTTCTATCGTTTCTTGAGTTGCTCGAGTCGCTGCTGCTAATTTATTTGGAGGAGCACCATATACTTTTGGTGGTTCGTAACCTTAATTCAGTTCTAGCAATAGTTCCACTGGTCAACCGTCGGCCCTTGACGTTCGCTGCAATCAGGCAGTTGGAATATAATGTTATATTTTGTTTGAGGATTCTTCCACCACCTGGACGGACAACTGGTCTCCTCCTGCACCTTAGGAGTACATATAGACTTTATTGAATTTATGCTTTCATGACTCGTTATGCATATACACTTATTCTGACAATCTATCCTCTTAACTCACTTTCTAATGAAATCAAGTCCCAATAAGGATCTTAGCGTATTCGCTACAACAAAAGACATATGGTAGATATTCTAATTTATTAATAATTTCATGTCCTATTCGCCCGCAGCCAACATCGACGCGCCCGATGCCTGACACAAATTTTCTCTCGTAGGTTTTACCTTGTTTAATGGCCAATTCATTGGTAATACCGTCACATCAGCTCCCGTATCCATTTGCATTATTAGTGACTGCCCGTTGAAGATTTCTATAAAATTATACTTTCATAAAAATCCTTTATGTGGTAACGTTTCCAATTCTTCTTTTTCATCGAAGGCCATCTGATTCGGAACACCTTTTTGGTTGTTCTGCTGGTCTTCACTGGATCTACTCATCGGAGCCTCCAAAGGATTGATATTTTTTGCCCTGATCTCGACTACCTTTATTTTTATGAGATTGTGGACCCTATTTCTCCATTGAACTGGCTGTTCTCTTGGAGCAGTATACTGGTTTTGTTGACGCGTAGACGATGTATTCGTCGAAGCCAGTGTCCTTATATATTGACTTTGTTCCACGTCACTGGCTGTTACTGTCTGTCGCGAACTTGCTGATTATGCTGCGAAGAATTCCAGTAAGATATGTCACTCCTGACAGATGTTTTAACCGGACCCATGCGTGAAGTTGAAGCTGCCACTTTGCTTGTCATCATGGCCGAATTTTGAAGAGCCTAAATTCTTTCTTCCAGACTTCCCTGAGCGCTGGATATCGCACCGCATCTGGTAGGATCCAGTAGCATAGACATAATGGCCTCATGCGGTTGCAACCCGGGAAAAGACTGTTATCTTGGAGAACCACCGTTTGATGCGTGCCATGGTATCAATGGGCATCTCACCCAGTAGTGGTTTGAGATTTTACAATTCTGAAAATACCCGAGGCCTGGCTCAGAAGTGATCCAACAATCGTCTTTTGTGTTCTTCATACGTGAGGTCGACCAGCTATTCCAATTGGAATGCTACTGTCCGGTCAATTAGCTCATGGACAGTCACGCGCACAATAGGTGCTTCTAATGTAAATTCTTGTGCTGGCTGTAGGAACAGATCACGCAGAGCCAGCATGGGATACGGGTCAGGATAAGTCACCGATTTTAATTGCCGGAAATCAACCATCGAACCACAAATGCGGCCTTTCCACATCTAGAGGTGCTATCATTGGCTTAAATACTGATGACGGTCGGAAAAAACAAGTCGATTCGTCTGAAAACGCCGGCATATTTCTTTCTGATTCCTCTTCGGCGCGGTCGCCATTGTTGTGCTAACCTATATTTGTTGAGTCTTTCACGCGGATTTCATCGATATATTATCAATGTATCATCCAGACGAGACTTAATTATACCCAATTCTGCAGCACAAGTTCTTCATTTGTGCAGCCAGTCCTTGAATCAACGTTTCCACCCTTTAGAAGCCATTTGAAGATTTACCACACATGCTTCATTTTTAATAAAGTATATATAGTATTTTGCTCGGATAAAGAGCATCGATTTAGTAAAACAAATTTACAAGTATTAATTATTTTATGTTCGCTTCAGCACGAAGTCTGCTTCCATCATTGTGCAGACTGCTTCATCCTAATGCGGGCGCTCCTGCGAGGACTTTCTGTTGAATTAAGGCCAGCCCTATATAGGGTCCTTGTTGCCTTCGAAGCCTGAAAGGTGGCTATTGTTACAAATCATTCCCGAAAGAGTCCATAATCTTTTAGAATACCTCATGTGCGATCTTTAGATCAAATGATGCTCGACTAAATTTGGACCTTTGGGTATGTGCACCACAATTGGTCAAAAGACTTGTTTTAAATGAAACACGGAAATCCATTTATTATTCGTTAGCTGAAGGAAGAGATCGCGCGTAGGATATTGCTAGAATTATTCATCGTTTAATTTACGGATCTCAGCCGATATTTGGCAAGAAACATTTTTCTATGGGAGCTCGAAATGCAGATGAGGGTGTATTCAATTCGTCGGTATATATAATTTATCGTGTTGCATAAGTAGCCACTACGAGTTTTTTTGTGGTCCGCCATGTACCAGGGTAGTCGCAACCATCTTTTAACTCTAGCTTTAGTTTAAAGCGATTGGCCGTAGGCTCAGGACTTTCAAAACAATCAGGAGGCAGGAATATTGTATGTCACTGATTTGAAAACTCATTCCGGCAGCAGATTTTTCTTACACTGCGCCGAAGTGCTGTTTCACGGTTTGATTGTTTGCCTATCATCTTTTTGCTATGTGAATGTATTCTGCATACTCTTTTCTTAATCGTCTGGGAAAGGCATACCATCACGATTTAGTTAAACCTATAAAGCACTGATGGTTTTCCGCTTTCTTATATGATATTAAAAAATATAGCCAAGATGCATTTTAATGGACAGTGCATATTCTTTTGATATGCGCTTATCAATACTGGGACGCAATTATCTCACAAATACATAAACTTATATTTTTAATAATTATGATATAGTTTAAATAGAACCAACAGCACACACACACAGAATATTTTATTTTCCCCTAAATAATATGCAAATTTGCAATGAATGTACTTCCTAACTGCCTGGAATGTATATGTTAATCCATATTTTGGAATTCATGTTTAGTGTCCTTACGAACGACTAATCCTAGAATCATGTTCAATAACTATGTTAAATTAAATTAAATAAAACGATAATATTCATTTTCAAAAAAATAATATTTAAAGTCCTTACATTAAGCAAATTTGTTTAAACTATGAACTGGGAGTTATACCAGAGTTTCGGCAAACTGATGGTACACACCCGTAATGCTATGCATTTTGGTGTTCAAAAGACTAACTACGTTACTTAGTGTCATTGCCGCGGTCCACATTACTGCTTTTCGAGAAATAAGTGATTTACGGTTAGCGTAGTCTTACTGAAGTCTGCGTATCATAGCCTTTACGGTTGCCTTAACATTTGTCGATGCGTAACCAAATACACGAGCACACTTGTTCTAAATCTTGCTAATGTGCTTGTACGATTGAGCATTTTAAATTATACTAAGCACATCATTGTCAAGAAAATAAATTTGGTAGAGACCTAATTGATGATTAATTAGCCACACCGTTGAAGAGGTACAAGTGTCTGCAGCTCTACCACAGGAGGCGACAAGACTATAATAGCGGAGGTTTGGAAGATGACTAGAATGGCATATAGAGAGAGAGTGAATGAACTGTGTAGAGACTGGTTATGTTTTTATATGTGAGCTCTCACCTTGCATACACAAATATACTTTGTGTTCAAGACGAAATTGCCTTGCTGTTTAACAGTTAATTATTGAATTGTGGCCGTAGCACCTTACATGGCTTTTGGGTGCTTTTACCATTATTTAGTTCTTTGGTATGCAAGAGTGATATGTAAATGATGCATAAACACGTTTTTTGTTTGATTGACCTTCTAAGTTCAAGCAATAAGTAATTACATTTTGATTCATCAGGTCTTCCGGTTTATTATTGGGAAATATTGTAGATGACGCACGGCAGAAACTAATATTATTAAGCGGGGAGTTAGCGGAATGTCGTTCGCTCAAGGGACGCCGGTTTTATAAGAACATTAGTTTGTGCAACGATGGAGTAACAATCTCCCTGTTGATCAATGGAAATTACTCGCACATCACAGAAATATGTCGATGGTACACAGTAACAGTTTTCGACCTGCTATGGTCATTGTCAGAACTCAATGGATAAGGAACTAATGAGGATCAA
The DNA here is from genome assembly GCA_029291075.1 of Eudiplozoon nipponicum. Taxonomy (NCBI): domain Eukaryota; kingdom Metazoa; phylum Platyhelminthes; class Monogenea; order Mazocraeidea; family Diplozoidae; genus Eudiplozoon; species Eudiplozoon nipponicum. The sequence goes on from JAQBSW010000195.1 coordinate 94,569, forward strand.
CCCGCAAAGCATATGTAAGGTACGAAAATACCGAGACGCGGCTCTCAGTCCTAGTAATCTCGCATGCATTGCACATGAACGGAAATGAAGGCTGCTCAATTTTTATGAAATTGTAAAAGTAACATTTGTAGCGCTGCTCTAAGGATGACCAACAAAAGTCGAAATAAGACATTAAATTCTACTTTACCTGATCTGCGGTTTAACTAACGCAGTAATTAATCAAGTTGTTTTCTTTCTAGAACAAAATATTTCGGCAGCCCTCTTCAAGTGGTCTACCCTCACCAGTTTTACAAAACAAAATAATGAAACAAGCTCGATTTTTTCTCTGACCTTATTATTTATACTTGCGCTTATTTAATGATAAGACAATCCTATCCTGAGTACAACCTGAGTGGTGTGAATTGAACGTTAACACTTGCATTGTTCATTAGTATCTCTACTTTTATCCGTCATAATAATTAAATGTTGATCTCCCCCCACCAGAAACTGCGAGGGCAATCTCAGTTACGTCATTTTACAGGAAGTGTATAAAACAAATAGTCACGCATACCAATGGTAAATTATTTTTCAGTCATTATTGTCTCACTTAGATGAACATAACATCTACGGAAATGTACGTACACTCGTGTGGCACGCGACCATCTAGTGAAAGATCCGTCTGAAGTTTAAATAATATGATCAGAGGAAATATCGCGTTTGCTTCATTAGTTTCTTTTGTAAAACTGGTGAGGATGGACCAATTGAAGAAGGCAGCCGAAATATTTTATTCAAAAAAGAAAACAACTGGAATAATTACCGCGTTCGTCAAAATGCAGATAAGGTAATTTCGAGTAATCCAGTGTCGCAAAAAATTTTTCCATTTAACTACGTTCTTCTGGCCATTTGGTTCAATTGGTTAAATAAATTTGATTTAATATATATCTCATGCTTGCACACTTGATTTAGAAATTTTCTATCACTCTTGTGCAATTAATGATTGTCTGAATGTATATTTGTGGTGAAAGCGGCTAAAATGTTGTATTAGTGACTGAAAACAAACTTTTCAGCGAACATTTCTTGCTAATTTTAATGTATGCGAGATAACTCGAAGTGATAGTCGCATTTTTAATTAATTATACCTAATATATTAATTGAGGTTTATCCTCGTTAGCAAGTTTGTCGTTGTATTCGGATGATTATCATGGTAAGTTGCCACACCACTACGTTCAACTGGTTAAATAAAATTAGTTTGGTATTTATGTCAAGTTCTCAAACTTAATTTTATATTTTTTCACTTTATATTAATCAATGATTGTTTATTCTGACGTTCGTTTTACTGTTTGTGTACATGAGATATCTTTTATTCATGAATTTAGCCTGTTGTTATTTTCTTTGATTGTTCTACTAGGTTCGCATCACCTAATAGATCATTGTATTAATGTATTAGCTCGCCTAACCAAAGAATAAATATGTTCTTTGTATTCGACTAGAATATCAGTTTCACAGTTTTTATGCAGTCTCTAATGATTGGTTTCGGTGATAGTGATAACAAGTATTTAAATTAAGTTTGTGCAACTAAAATAAAAGCAATTACTATTTTCTTCAATTAGCCACGCAACGATTTGTACCTTCCCTGGTCCTTATCAGAGCACACTAGTTGTCCAACAAGATTCAGACCACAAGTTTTATATAAGTTGTTGGCAAACTGAAATCCTACTTAATCCAATGTAATTTTACGTAACTTTTATTTGAGAGAAAAGATGCTTGAGGAAGCTTTTGCTGACGTTTATGCCATATTTCTACTCTTTCCTATTTTGTTTGTTGAATGCTTTCTATTTCAGCAAAAGACCACCAAAAATGATGCGGCATTTGAACCAGTTGTTACAAAACTCGGAACTGTTGTTGATTTAGGAAGCGGCGACGGTCGTGTTGTAAGTTATTAAACATGTCAGTTCGTTCTCTTATTAAAAATAAATTGTTTAGATGTAAATTGTGTACAACTACGTGATCAAAAATCGGTAAAGTGACACGGGCAATTTTTATAAAAAGTGCTGGATGACCTTCCTGTGGTCAGAAAGGTTCATTGGAGGAACTTTGTTCCATCAGCGCTTATTCATCGACATGCATGCATATTTACTCGTTTTAAGATATAATGAACTTGTAGAAATTGTGTAATGTTTGTTGGGAATATGCATATATGCCTTAGAATTAAATCCGTTATTTATTATTCTGGTAAAAATGACCGTCATTTAGATGAATTGCACCGAATATTGAATCAGTATGAAAATTTGTGAATTCCTGTCATTGACGCCAAACTTTTCTTTTTACAGGAGAAGACCTATGTCTTTCTATCGTATTTAGAAACATAAATATGTTATTTTCGGTTAATTTAATGAGGAGTTTCAATTTTCGTGAGTGTTGCGATACGAGTTAGAATTGTGGGCTACTTCTGTTAATTTCAGCTTAAGTTTTACTCAATGCTAACTCGTATTTGCAGTCTTGCTAGGATAGAGACATTCAATTTGTGTAACTCTACATTTTGTCATTTTGTTGTTAACCAGTTGATACACGATAAATTTACTTCCGCTTATTTAATTGATTTTCTAACAGATGAATTTTAGATATATTCGAAATAATATCCATTCTTATTTGCATTAATAAATCATTAATTAGTTAGTAGATAAAAGAACATTTTTTAATAGATGGAAATAAATTATTATGTAAGCATTTTAGTTCGACTTTGTTAGAATATCGATACTGCTAAACTTCAATTTCTCGTTTTGTACACATGATTTTACAGATGAGTGAATGCACATTTATTGAGATTGTATATAATTTTCCGGTCGCACGACCGACAGGCACTTGTTAGTTAGTCAGGTAATAATAGCATTAATCTTGTCGATCCAATGAAATACAGTCATCATCTCATTTTATGGGTAGTCTCGAGTTCGGTTTAACTACGCAGAAACGCCTTGTTATAAAGATGTAGTAACGGAATGAGAGTAAGTGTGCCGAACGAGGATGGCCTCTGGTGCCTGGGTAGGTAGTGCTCCTCAGCCTTGGTTGACCGGCAATCTAAGAGGAGGGAACCTCTGAATACAAACCATCTCCATTAGCATTTGGCAATATAGATTACTTTTACAATCCACATCGAACCATGGACAGTTTGAGCATGACAAAAAGGAACGCCTTATCTGTTGAGTCATCTAGCGAAGTAAGGCTACTACAGGCACAGATTTGGTTTTTTCTAACGTGCGTCCACTACTGCAACACAGGCCAGCCGAAATCCATTCTGCCCTATGTTGTTCAATGAAATAGAGGTAACATAGACTAATGCTGCGTAGGTCAATTTATGAGGGGTCATTACGCAATGAAGCACACGATTTGTGAATTCGATATCTCCGAACCAGATGAGACCAGTCATTTGTTCGTGGCTTTTTGATGTGAGCGGCGGAAAGCTGTGTGGTATATGTGCATTGTTGCCATGCATAGGTCGGAGAGCTGAGATCGGACTTTCCTTGTATTTGGCTTATACGAGAACTAATGGCCTGTTCTGCTTTGTGCTATTTTTTGTTTTTTAAACAATTCTTAAATTGGTCCCTAAATCCTGTTCTTAAAGCAGTTGCCGGGTCTTTTCTTCTTTATTTGGACTGGAACAGTCGTTCTGGCCGGCTTGAGTGGATGGGAATTGGCCTGCAGTACAGAAAATGAACTGTAATGGCGTGTCGCCTATAGGATAATAGAGTAGCTTGTGGCGGCTAAACATGTGCTGATCATAACACCTTTATTTCCGCTTTTGCATACTTTTCCTTCGCTTTTCTCTTCTCAATCTATCAATAACGCTATATTAGATCCCGAGTTTGGATTGCTAAATATCGAAATAATGAATGCAAACTATCATTCATTAAACCTAGGTTATGTTTTAACGTTAGAGCATTTTATATACGAACTTTGACACAAGCTTGACAACAAGAAGCTCTAACACGTACGCTAGATAAACTAAAAATCGATACATGGTGTGTAGGTGAAATTAAAGCAGAGGATTCTACGAGCATTACAGAACGGCGTGCACTTTTGATATCTAAGCTTTGTTAGCTTCGAACCTCTGGTTCCACGCAGTTTTCTTTCGGTAAACGGGGCATCGGCGCGGTCTTAGCTTTCGAGCTGAAGCTTGTTTATTTGAATGGATCCCGGTCCACGGCTGACTTTGTGCAGCACTTACAGACATCCGCTGAAATCAATGCCGGAAACCTTAATCACCTTTGCCTTTTCGTTGTATCCGCAGATGCGCTCTCTGATTGCAGAATAGGGCGACAGCTAGGAGACTCTACTCCAGCCTAAGTTTTTTACTAAGTAGAAAAAGAATTTCAGTTATAGTTTTGGTTATGGGTAAAATTAGTGCCCAAGTTGAGCGCTTAAACAATGCAACACTTAAGTAGCACAAATTTCAGAAAGTGTAAAAAAAATGAAGCTTCATTTGTTTCGTGAAATGCAACTGATGAAGGCCTACGGTAAGTCTGGCCGAAATAATTTGTCAAAAGAAAATTACTGGAACAATGAAAGCTGCGTTAGTAAAAACGCAGATCAGGTAATTTTAATTAATCCATGTTCGCAACTAACAACTTCCTTCAAAAAAATACTGCAAGTTGTTGGCAGAATTATTCTATCATACGGACTTCATCTTGCAAGTTTGAACGTGAGGGAATTCAATACTTTTGCAATGAAGATAGAAACGTTGATGCGAATAACATCTGAAAAAGAGATTAAAGGCCTCATAAGAGATCTGAACAAACTCCCTCCTCAATCGAAGTTTCTTCTAATCCTGATGCATTCATTCACAATGATTTATAAGTGATCCTGTCAAATAATGAACAAGATTTACACTCTATTTGAGTAAAATTCTGCATCGTTAAGAGAAGCATAAGTAAATGTGATACTATTGATTTTCAGGCTAAGACTTAAAAACAGACATCCCCCATGCAGTCAGTAGGTAACGATTAAAATCAGAGAAAGTTTACACACTAGAACGATACAAAAAGAAGTTCCAAGCATTCAAATTATTACTTAGAAACATATATACGCACTAAGAAAACTACAATCAGACAAAGCCATACGACTTGCTAAACCAGACGAAAGATAATGAGTTGTTATACTTGAAGCAAATTCTTATAGTACCCAGAAACGCGATGATAAATGACCAATAGAAATTCAAGCCAAGCATAAATCAAAAAGATGATTCAACAAATGTTGAATGAAGAATAAATGCTATTCAGAAAACTTTGAAGAAAATCGTTTTATTATAATGGCTGATTCTGAAAATCGATCAGGATAATAGAATAAATTCAAAAAACGCATCCTCTCGGAACAAACCCCGCAAGACTGTACGAGAAACCAAAAACATAAAATCTTGACGGACTCAGGAGCTCATCTGATGCCGCTAATGACGTCAATGACCATTGCATCTCAACGTGGGCCAGTTAAATTTCTCTGCAAACTTCTTCACCCACTACGAAACGTCATAAACAGGAACACCATCACGGACTCATTCGAGCTAGCAGGTGAACTGAGGAGGAAAACAGTCTAGGTAACAAAATGGTCTCGCATTAAGTCTAATCCTCATTTACGAATATTTCACTGGAAAAACAACGACGATCTTGGTGGCTATTATAAAGAACTATTGCTAATATTTTCCTATAGGCAGCAATGATCTCAAAGACCTCATATAGCATGTCAAATCGTGCAATGTATGTTTGAAGGTAATTATTACCGACAGTTTAATGGTGTAGTTATTAGAAGTTGCATTACACGCCTCCTGGAAGATGTGTATATGCACCATCTTGAACCAACTGTTCTGAAAAACATAATTGACTGGTGCTTACTCTTCAAAATTTATAGAGATGATGTACTGATGTTCATCCCAGACGCAGGAAATCCAAATGAAATCCCCAAACAAGCCAATGAAGCCGATTCAGAAATTAAATTCACACATCCAGCTCATTCGAGATTAAAAATGGTGATTTGTTAATGACAATACATAGAAATTTTACTTTCCCTGGGCGATATATTCATTACAACAGCAATGTGCCTAAATCTCACAAAAGAAACCTAGCAAAGCGAATGTAAACATCAGGAAACGTCAGATTCGTACTACATGTGATATCATCAGGCATGTTTTCCTAAACTTACCGTTTAGGAAATCGAATCACCAAGGATTATTTTCATAATTCAATAGTTAAAATAAAATTCAGCGGGCATTGGATCATGAGATTTAATGCCTAAGTTCAATTGCCAATACTCTCCAAATTCTATAGATTCTAAAAATTTTCATGTATGTCCGGTAGCGTATATATCGGATGTACGAAAAAGCAATTGATCAACAGGATCGAGTAGAACTTGATTAAAAAAAGTCGAAACCGTCAGAAAAATAAGCTTTCTCTGACCATATATTTGAAACTGTGCACCCAGCCAATTTGACGAATTGTCAGTCCTACACTTAGCAAAATCCGGAAAATTATTATACATATACGAATCTCTTAATATAAAACGACAAGTTTCAATATCTTTACTAAAATAAGATTGTAGCCGACTGGTTACGAATTACATCTCAAAAAGTTTGCTAGTATTCGGGAACGCCCGAATACCCATTAGATCAGCCTCATCACACATTCAATCGTATTGGCATTAATCTGAATAAAAAACATCTGTGCAAACGGCATCACTATTATCGATTGAAAAATTATATAATTAAATGAACATTGATTTTGCAGGCAGTGTTAAAGATTATTTAAATCAAGCTTCGATCATGATGTAAACACCAGTCCCATTATGTATGTATCATTTTCAGTATAACCTGATTATTCGATAATATAAAAAGTACAATTCATGCAGTAAACCGACTTCGTTCTTATTGAAAACTCTTCACTTTCTGTCTAGAATTTTCCGCTGACTGGCCTCGAAATTTGACGCATCTGCTTCTAGTGCGGCATGGTCGCTCAGTCGTTAGAACAGCAGATTCTGAAGCAGACATGCCCAGGTTCGAGCCCTGTGCTCGGAAAATTCTGTACAGTATGCAAGGAGTTGCCAATAAGAACGAAAACGGTGTACTGAATGAATTGCCTTTTCTACATTGCACAATTCTTAGTTTAGTTTGTACAGATAAATGTATATACATAAACGTTCAAGTGTTTATACCAAGATCACAAACTCGATTAAAAGTTATTCTTATTAGCCCTCGCGCAACCAATTTTCGTTTAATTGTATACATGTTCAAATCCAAACCACATCCTCAGGTAGAGTGCTATCTGTCCTATTCTGACAGATTGTGGATGTTTACTTAAAGGAAAGGCTAACCAAGAAACGTTAGTTAATATATAAGTAAACATTGTGTGTATTGTGTGGTAGGTTGGCTCCGTTTCGGATGCAGACGTGCTCAGGTTGGAGCTCTTTTCGCCTCAAATTCTGGACAATACGTGAACAGTCTGCAATAATAACGAAATCGGTCTATAGGATAAATTTCCTTTTCTAAACTACAATGTTTAGTCTATACTGACAAATATATGTACATGATGGGTAAGGTGTTTATATCATGATCGCAAACTTGAATAAATTAATCTAACAACCAGTTCAGATTTGAGTTGATTTGACGGTTTTGAAATCATATTATTAATTCTTTCCTTATGGTCTAGTTGAGTAAAGGGAAATGGACCTGCAGTGTATGAGAAAGACAGAATACGAGTCGGCAATAGGATGGTGGAATAATTTGTGGTGGTCCAACAAGCGTTAATCACTACATTTTATAACTTGTAGTTTACAAAATTTATGGGAATCTCTTGGCAACCCAGTAGGAAAACGTTAATTTCACCCTATTGGCTTTGACTGATCTGAAATAAACTGATCAGGTCAACTGGATCTTTGAATATGTACGCAAGTATAAGTGTAAGCTAGATCTGATCATCAATCACTTTAAATTATAATAATTGACTAATGTTTTCTTGATTTGCAACAGGTATTCAGTCTTGCTTCAGCTAGTGCCAAACTTGGTATTACTGCCGTTCACGGCCTTGAATGGAACAGACCTTTGGTTTGGTACTCCCGTCTAGTTAATCTTTCCTTCCGTAGAAGAGCAGCCCATCCACTTCTGCCAATTACGCGATTTCATCGTGCAAACATCTGGAAAGCAAACCTCGGAATTTACAATACAGTGGTAATGTTTGGTGCAGAAAATACGGTATATATTTTTCATACATATTTACCTTTATTTGCAATATGTTCTTTATTTCTGTATGTATAACCTAAAACTGCTATATATATATATATATATATATATATATACTGTCGCTAATTGAATTCTAAACATATTCATGTATAGATATCATTAATTGATTCGTCAATTTTCGACATAGATGACAATTATAAGATTGATGTTACGCTCAGCATAGATCGACTGACAATTTTTTTAAACATACACCGGGCCGTGTTTGGAAATACGTTTTCTATCTAAAATATGCAAGTGTTATTTTCTTCATTATGATTTATTTTTTTAAATTACTTATAAAAGATATGCCTCTTACATTTTGAGCAAGCCAACAAAATGGCTGCGGAAAATGATTACACAATTGTGGGCCAAATTGTTAAAATCAGCCGTTGCTCAGAGCTTAGTGTAATAAAAATCCATATTTTGTTGATTTTAAGATTTTCTTAAAATTCAATTCCCGCTTCAATATTGCTTCTTCTTCTTCTTCTTATGTATACACACCTAGTGGTGTTTTTAGAGCTTCCTCGATAACGAGATAAATATATTTCACACAATCAGAAGGCGTTAATTAAAAATGACATAGGAATATCTACGCCAGATGGAATTATTAAACGATCATTTGTTGCGCGGGCTGTGGCAACGATTATTTGGGTCAAAGTTGCGATCTCGATATAAACACCAATCCCATTACACACATATATTTGTCAGTATAAACTAAGCGCTGTATAATGTGAAAAAGGCAATTCGTGTTGTTTCCCGGTTTCCTCCTTATTTGAAAATATTTACGTACTGCCCGGAATTTTCCTCGGATAGGTCTTGAACTGATTTAGATTTTTTGTCACTCTTGCGCGGCAGTTGGCCCCAGTAAAAGGTAACTCATGCTGTTGACCGATTTCGTCTTTATTAGAAACTATTCGCGCACGGCAGGTAGCTCAATGGTCCGAGCAACAGACGTGTCCAGGTTCGAGTCATGTCCGCTGCAAATTTTTTACAGGTCGACACAGGTCTTTAATTTTAAGCTATTATTCGTTAACTACCTCTGATAATGAATATCTCTGAAACAGAAGTCACAACGGTGAAAAGTATGGGTTAAGCAGTAGGTGCAAAAGAGCGCTTAAACGGACTATCCAATTATTAAATATTTATCTACTGTGTCAATGGATTCACAAATTTTAGGTCACTAGTCTGAGGTAGTAAGCAGTGAGAATAAGGCTAGAATTAGTTATATAAAATAGCAGTTTATTTCTTTATGTCTTAACCGCATGCACGACAGTCTCTGTTTTTATGCTATGGATCACAATGAATGCTGCCCTTCATTCACTACAAATTATGGATTATGCGCGTTTAAAATCAATGAATTTTATATTTTAGTCAAAATTCTGATCATTTGGAGAATGGACTCTCTAAACAGTCGATATAATTGTTCATTTGTTATGTTATCCGCGTATTACCATAGAACATGTCATATTCTTATTATTGCTACCAGCTCGCAAACATAAAGCATAATTTCATGTATTTACGTTCTCCCTAGCAAGGAATAGATAAGGTTACATGTGGTTAAAAGTATTTTCTGGTTTTGAATCTAGCCATACAGTGCTTATAAATTTAATTGGTAGCATTTTGGTTCAAACTAAAATATCCTACGCTCCGTAGGTTATGTTCGTCTGTGATTTATACCAAAAATGCCTCCATATGATTGTATTTATTGACTATTACAGAATTAATAAATAAGGCAGCAAAAAATATTTGATAGGTAGGATAATATTGGATTATAGATTTATTTAGCGTTTTGCAAGAAATTCAATGTCTTTTATTATTTTTTTCAAGTTTAAATAAATATCTTTAAACTCAGGCGGGAGCAAATTGGACCTACTAAGCATATAGAGTTATACATGAAGTGATTAGACAGTTTTCGAGGAATTTTACTTGTTAATTTTATGCATTCAGTTATTTTCTTGCACGTATGTCTTCCAATTGCTTGTTTAAATTAAATCACAATTGGTTTATTCACGATTGTTCATTATCCGAAAGCTATATTATTTTTTAACAAGTTAGAAGTTTATTTTATTGTAGTTAGTTTGTTGCAGGTTCTCAATTTGAAGTTTTTTTAGCTGCGCAATATAAATAATTAGATTTCAATCGGAAATGAAGATTTTTCAATAACATGTACGTATCTTGCTTACGAAAAGCTAACATATAGTCATGACTTAACTAGCTAAATGTTTGCTATATTTTCAGGAAGATATAACAAAGTAAACATGCACATAGTGTCTCGTTCCACTACGGGCGTTTGCAGGTATTACAATGATTTTATGCTTTCTTGTGGTGATGTACATTACAATGATCAAAACCGTTGTCCAGGTAACATGATATTGCCATTGCAGTATCAGAAAAAAGTGCTTCCACGTGACTGTTGATCATCATAATATCTAAACATGACCCGTATATTGATATAAAACATGCTTATGAACTCAAGACAGACACTAATCTCATTTTATTTAACCAGTTGCACAGCATAAGTTGTACGATTGAAGAGTCGTTAATTGCGCGGGTGATGTCAACAATTCTTCAAATCAGGTTGCATAACACATTAAAAGTGCCGTTACTTAAATATACCGACGCGTCTCGATATTTTATGGTCATCATCAAAACACAAAATCAATTTTAATATTGGTGGTCAGACTTCAAAGTATGGTTCATGCGTTTTCAATATTATCCGGTTGGTTAAGTGAATAGGATTGGACTTTATTGCATTTCGGTAAAATATCTAGTGTGGCCATTTTTTTCTACATAATATTTTACCAAACAAGATCAAGTCTAATTCTAATAAGTGAACACATTGTTTTTCTTTTAGATGGATGTATTAGAAGAGAAGCTGACACGAGAAATGCCAGACGGTCGTATAGTTGCTACAGCTAGGTTTCCATTGCCGACTTGGGAGACTATTGATCAAATTGAAGACGGATTTGATTCAGTTTTCCTTTACAAAACTGAAAAGGCAACAAGATAGTTAGAGAAAAATCTTTCTTCCGAGTTATTTTTACATTTACAGAAGTCTAGCTTTGTAGAAACACGTTGAATTCTATTTAAAAGCCTTCGTAACGCTAGCCAATTCAGTGGCTGTGGCTAATTAGCACATTTTGTAAATATTTGTAATGTTACTTATTTGACACAGTAGGGCTTTTAAGATATTAAAATCATAAACAGATTTTAAAATTTAATTATACTGAATACTGCTTTGTGTTATGATGATAGAAATAAAAACGTACTATTTGAACAGTATTTTTTATACATATTGGTGTACGTAGCATACAAAATTACAGATGGAATATAATTTCTGTTACGTCTACTTCGATGAAGAACAAATTTGCCCTAACTTGTCCAAATAGAAAAAAATATATCCTCCAGTATTGCCATCAACAACAAAATTGAAATCATAATAATATTTTCTTTTGATTATATAAATGCTCATTTCAACACCACTCCCATTTAACGTGTTGTCTGCTCTATAATGACAGTTAAGGGATGGTTAGTTGGATCTTTAGGTCTAAAGGGATACCATATAGGCTACACCTAATGTAAAGGCTAACCAAGTAATATTTAGTATATTATTATTGTGTGTTCTGCGGCAGGGTGGCTCAGTGGTTAAAGCACCAGATTCCGATGCATGCGTGCCAAAGTGCGAGCCCTGTCCGCGGCAAATTCTGGACGTGATGGGTTCCCAGTATGTACGAATCTGGATTATTGGAAGAATTTATTTCTACACACTATACGATACTTAGTTTATACTGACAAATGTATGCACATAATGGGTCGGGTGTTTTTATCAATTTCGCAAGTAATTTATATCACCACCCGCGCAGTCAATGGTCGTTATACTATGTTGTCAGTATAAGCTAAATAAAGCAAAAGTCATGAAATTCTATCAAATACTGCAGACCACTATCGTTGATACTGATCACTAATCAAGTACTTGTCATAAAGTGTCGCTGTCGGGATATAAACAAGAAAATGTTGCTTCAGTTTTTAACGCATCCACTACGTCATCAAATTTGCAGTGAATAAAATTTTCTGTTACATAAAAACTGCCGTTTTCCGGTCAGTATGTCTTCGATCTGGATCCTATTTTACGTTTCTTCGCTCCAAATTTCTAGCATGAATTATTTAAATCAAGGTTGCGACCTGGATATAAGCAACAGACCTATTATATACATATATTTGTCAGTATAAACAAAACTTTATATAATGTATAAAATACAATTAATCCAGTACGAGAAGTTCACAATAAGGACGAAACCCATCTATCGAATGAATTGCCTTTCCTACACTGTACAATTCTTAGTTCATACTGGCTAATGAATGTAGATGATGGGACCGGTACATATATAAAAATCGCAACCCTGATTTGTCACCGCCCGCACAACCAATGTTCGTTAAATTCTAAATACATTTTTGATTATAAATTATTAGACAGTATTAGAAAAGTAATAGTGAATTAAAGTACAATGATAGAACTTCATTATTTTAACATTTTTATTATTCAACTAAAATTGTATAAGGTAGCAGATGAAATGCATCAAGTAAACCGGTTGTGTTATAATTTGGCATTCATCAATTACTTGCTAAAACTGCCGCAGTCATTCAACATTAAGTCAACAGCAGTCACCCAAGTGGAACAGTGTGATGACAGTTTGATGGCTATTTAACATTTTAGATCCAAAGCGATGCCGAATAGCATCCACCTAAAGGAAAGATTGAGCTAACTATAAGATACTTCATAATTTTAAATGGAATGCACAACATGCCTTCAGATGCATAGTGGATGAGTTGTAAAGCTAAAGAAAATTCTACCTGGTTCACATATCGAACACGGAAATTTTCGAAACTACATGTTATGTGATCAATTAATGCAAACCCGATTTACTTGATGAACTGGTTCTATCCGATGCAATTTTACGTTTGTATTGACATTAGTCGTATAATCAAATCCTGCCAAAATAACGTAATTTGATAACCCTTCCCAAGGAGGCAAGGTATATATTCCGATTGTTAGTTGGATATTAAGGCTAAAAGGAAAGCCGAATAGGATCCACCTGAAGAAAAGATGAGGCAAAAAATAAGTTGAACTACAACATAAAATTTCAAGCAATGCGGAGTTTCATAAGCGACGTCAATGAGTTGTAAGGACCGTTAAACACTTTATGAGTGCCTAATTAAAACAAACTGGCCAACCTACTCAATTTCATTTTATATGATGCATATATATATATATATAATATTATATTATTCTACTATACTTCAATAGCCTTGTGGGTGTTTACCTACATGGACTATAAGATTAAATAAAAATTCACAATATCGAATTAAAATATTTCCCATATTTAAATAAATGTACTCGTTATAGTGACGGTCGATATAAGTTTTGATACAAAACGACCTCCTTACTGTGAATTTTAAACTAACCATAAAAAATTTAACATGTCAACAAATCAAATTTAAATTCAATTATAGAACATTTGTATAATTAAACGAAAAGTCGTTGCACGGGCGGTCATATAAATACCTTACACTTTATTTACGTACATTTTTCAGTCTAAAGTGAGCAATATAGAATATAGAAAATGCAATTCATCCAGTAAACTGGAATCGTCCTTAATTTTTCCAGGACAGGGCTCGAACCTGGACATGTCTGCTTCGGAATCTGGTGCTCTAACCACAGAGCACATTTGTTCATGGTTATGGTACGGAAATATAGAAATTCCAATAACTAATATAAATTTTTTTCAATATATATATATATATATATGTTTAAAATTATGTCGAAATGAATGACAAAAATCAATAATAATGTTACACGGGACTAGTGCGAGCAACCCGAAAAATCAAAATAAATAGTAGTCGTTTTTTTAAACAATTTTTATTCTGCACATAACAGGATTATTTGTATGTATCCACATGATGACGTTCACGCTCTGGAACAAAGGGCATTTCGAGTTTTGAACACACACGTAAATTGCGCTCTTTTCGCTTTTCCGCAGCATGCATCACTTTGTGCTCGTTTGTTTTAGCCAAAATCGACTTTGGTAGATGGCGACGTTTAACAATTTTGCGCACTTCAGGATAATCCTTAAATTTGGTGCGTAAGGCCTCAGCTGCGTTAAGGGCACTTCTCTGGCGAGGAAGAATCTAAAATTTTAAAATTTAATTAAATTATATCCTCCTATATATAATATATAAAAATGAAAACAGCTCCAACGATTCGCACCAATTTCGCTACACTAATTCTACCACTTGCTCGGAAAGTCAATATCTATATATGATTCAGATGGTTGTGTGCAAGATGATATTTCGATACCCAAATATATATATATATATTAAAGTTTATTATCACTCTACTTAAGTACATAAGTGCATATCGGTAGTCTGCAATATCGGAAGCTATTTACTGTTTTATGAAATATGCAAACCAAAAGTTTTTTCATTTTATGAAAATAGTAATTACTATATCACTAGAGCGTGTTACTTTTTGGTACATCTAAATATGTTACGTTTATTTTAAATTTATATATATATATGAAATATGCAAGCCAAAAGTTGAAGCAGCATTAACACGCACATTTAATGCAGCTAAACTACGAGTGTTATTTAGGGTAACAGAATTGCCGTTACCAACAATCAAAGAGAAACAGCCGTTTATGTCGACATCAAATATTATTTACCAATATACATGAGCAAGATGTCGATCAACTTACGTAGGCCGATCGACCACACGGTTAATTACTCGAATGAGAGAACATTGTGACTTAAACGCCTGTTTTAAATCAAATGGTGAATACACGTCTGCAATAGCGCATCACATCGTTGAAACATCGCACGTATGCTCTCCTGACGTAGCATTCAAAATAATTACGAAGCCTTATAGATAAGAAAATTGCAGCCGGTTTTATGCAAGCAGAAGAAGCATGTTCAGGCATTGAGCTTGAACTAGATGTGACGCACGCAATTGATTGGTTTGTGTTTTTTCACGCTCTCCCTCTCTATGTTTACATATTTAAATCTTGTTTTGCTTTCCAATTCATATATAAAGATATAGTTATTAGTAGATACTTGAGGAGATAATGAGAAAGAAAAGTCTTTTGTATCTGAAAAAATTTCTTTTTGTTTTTGCACATGGGAAGGGTGCAATGAATTTTATTGAATCTCGCATTTCAGTGTATATATATATATATATATATATATATATATATATATATATATATATATAAATGAATGTTTGTCTGTATGTATATATGTATGTCTGCAAATAAAATGAAAATGGCTCTACCGATTCGCACCAATTTCGCTACACCAATTCTACCATTTCACTATCTATATATGATTCAGATTGGTTGCGTGCAAGATAATATTTTAACGCTTGAACCCCAATGCGTAGGAACTTTTGTTAACTTATCCTCTTATGTAAACATGACTTTTACCCAAGCATTAGCAAAAGAAAATGAAGTAAAGCTTTAGCAACAGAAATGATAGAATAAAAACCGGAGGAGATATGTAATCAAACCATAATTATTCCCTCAAAACCTGACGCCATTTTTTGAAATTTTATCAAAATTCATCTCAATAAATTTGAATTATTGTGGGCTCGCAGCAGCGCGGTACGGGTCAGCTAGTCTTAAATAAAATGAACATTTCTTGTACTTTATCGTTTACAAATCATTTTGCTTATATACTTACGTGCATGCATGCATACATGCATAAAAACAAATACATACTCATATACATACAAGAATAAATACATACTTACACATCAATAAATACATCCATACAAATATACACATACATAATTGTTTTATTACTTGTTGAAAAGTCTTGTGACTGGAGGCCATTTAGAAGAAGCATTAAAATTAAGAGCAAAAATATTTGTTAAAAAATTGAGAAAAAAAAATAATTACACATGTCCGTTATATTAAATAAAACTATCCTAGATCAGTAACTTAATAAGAATTCATTGACTTACTGGTCCAAGTTTCTCGCTAGCATTCGCTTTCCATAGGCGAACATTTTGATCTGTTGATGACGACAAAATGAATTTGCTGTCCAGCGTAAAACGCACTGTAGTGACACGTTTCATTCTCTTTAGATGATAAACGTCTCGAGAAGAAGTGTTCTCTGGATTCCAAATTCGAATCTAATTATAACAGTAATAGAATGTGTATTCAAAGTCACAGAACCAGTAAATATTTCGGCCGTATGATTTATAGAAATAAATATCTTTGCACCGAAGGTGAGCTACATTCAGACTAAAAAGCAAAAGAATATCAAATATTTTTTAATGATTAGTAAAATTATATTGACTTTCAGACACTTTAATTGATCGTTATTGTGTCGAATAAGTTCTTTTTAATCACACCCAAGTTTTGTGCTCCAAATTTGCCATACTTATGGTTGAGTGTATTTGTCAATCGACCGCTTCGCACACTATATATATGGTAAGAAAAAATTTTAATTCGCTATATTTGGTGTGACGAGCTGTTCGTTGACGGATTCTCGATAACCAGCACAAGCAAGCGTGTTTTACAAAATAAAAATCAAGAAATTTCATAACATCTAGATGCGTAAAATAATAGTTCATTTTTCTTAAACATTTGACTGCTTCTTAGGCATTGGTAAAATGACCTTATATCAGGCTGTTGACCGTACATTGGCATTCTCATAAAATTAATTCATAAACACATTCCATCCCATCTGAAAACCGTTCTTATTTTCTGTTCACAAGGTGTTCCGCTCGGAAACAGACATCATCATTGATTTTCAGGAAGTCCAACGATGAAGTTTTCAGAAATCATAGGGTTCAGTGAATATGAAAATAACAGACGCGATGTGATGGAAATAACAAATAATTTGATCGAGGGCCAAAATATACAGGTAATTTCATCAACATCATCATCATCATGTCTAGCCACAAAAAAGTCAAAAGTGACTAATGTTTCACTGTCATATAACCATAAGGAATGAAAAAAGTATATAAGAGAATTTAGACAAATTATTACTGAGATTTATGAGAAAGAGAGAGAGAAAGAATACCTTGTTATTATGAGTAAATTTATCAGGATAACTCACAGAAATGAGGCAAACTAAACCTCTCCACAACACCATTTTGGCCAAGTTAGCATTCGGGCAAGGCGACATCAGCAATAAAGCTTCCTTGCGGATTTCACGGTATCACGTCATAAACAAACCAAACCTCGCAGCTAACTTTGCCCTACTAAGAATTGCAAGTTACGAAGATGATTCTACTAGACATCTGAAACAAGATCGCCACCGAGTTCGATTCGATGCCATATCGCTAAGGGTTTCTAAGCAAGAACTACGATGCGCACGAGATGTCATTAAAATGGATCTTCTTGAAAGTTAGTTCTCGTTAAACTCAAGCGGCAGTGCATAATATAGTATGACTAGTCGAAATATAAACCACGAGGTAGATCGTGCTCTTGCGTGTCATTCCATATAAGAAAAAATATGACCCAGGATATCATACATCACGCCTTGAAGTGTTGAGTAAGCTCTACCGGACTAGAAAGAAGACCACGAAATTCCTACGAAATAAAGAACATACATGATTTGCAGGTTTCGCGACTCGAATAACTTATTTAATTTAGGAACGACTGATTTTGTGGCTTGTTCGAACAATTATTTAGATCACTTTGGATTTTCACAGCCGTTCCAGGATTACTTTACTGTTGCGGTCATTATACTTATGGCGTGCATCTCCAATGGGTTGTGAAAATCAAATTTGAACACCTGAAATGATACGTGTCAAGCATGCTAGCACTAACAGAAACGGCGAAGCCGATTACTGATGCATTGAGAGGCAACTATTCTGAACGGATATTGCACGTCCGAGTTTGGAAGCAAAACAACCTAGAAAAAAGTGAATGAATACAAATAATAAACCCGCAATACAAATGGGCGATCATATGTTCTTTTACAGCCCTAATATAGGACTGATTAATACAACAATCATATACTGCATAATCTGGCTTGCAGTATAAATGTGGCAATTTGTTGTAGATGCGTCCGACTTTGTAGTCCCAAAGTGGATATCTCGTTTCTTGATTTTGAAACAGAATCCATATTGTCGTGTATCTGTGATAATGTAAATGAAAACGATGAAACTTGAAAATTTTGACCAGATATAAATTTGTACCTGATGGGTGACTGTTTCGACGATCATGAAATCCGTGCTCAGGTGCACGATTACGAAAGACAACTCACCAGCAAACCTAACTCATTCATATTGAAGCAGAACAAATGCCAAGATACGCACGGCGTACTACGTCAGTTGCGTACAAGATGTTATATTCGTTGGTTCTCTTATGCGGATTCCCTCGGTGTTAACAATAATCGTTTCATCTGGAGGAAATTTAATAATATCCAACTTCTTGGTAAAGGTATTTATTTGACTCGCCAATATACGAACCAGTTCTTCTAAGAAAGATGGAGAATCGGCAATTTCATCCGACACACTTTATTAAACATCTTTACGTATAGGGATTCAAGATTTTACTGACCTACGAGTGCTACAAATTGTCCCGCACAAGAAAAATGCGGTAAAATCCACAACAAGAAGGACAGCACTGTGCATTTCAACTCAACATTTAAGAATATGGAGCGTTCTTTAATAGCTTACGTGCCTTGGGAGGCCTATATTTTATAATTAAGCATGTGTGTCACGTTTTAGGTGGCTTTGCCGATTAATTGCCTCTCTATACACCCAACGTCGACTGGCTTTTCCACAGGCATAAGAAGGCGTGAAAAATTATACTATGTTGAACTTGATAATTAATTAGACATAGAAATGCCTCTCTATAGCGAAATTCACAATAAGTTTATATTTATAATCTTATAAACTAGCATTTGTGATACCATCATATTTTGCTCCGATTATTTTAGTAAGCATAACTTTTCGGAGGCTTCCGTTACGAGCTATTATCGAGGCCTGAGGCTTTCCTACGTGAACCCGCTGCCATAAACAGTTTATTTCAATATGAATTTCCACGTTTTGGTTTTAGACAACATCATTCTGAGTTTGCACCACTTATTTTTAACATTATGTTGAACTGCTATGGTGTGTGTATTAATATAACTACTGCACACGCACGTCCTTAATATAAAATGATGTAATAGGAAGGTTTCAAAATTAAGCTTACAGTATTGTCAAAACTGCCCGACACGAACTCCTGGCCAGTTGGTGAATAGTCAACATCCATTACAGCGTTAATGTGTCCACGATAAACTGTGCGCGGGTGCTTCAAATAGCGTATGTCGTAAGTGTACAGATTAAAGTCCTCCGATGCCGCCGTAATGACATACGGTTCTAATGGATTCCAGGAAATAGAATTTAAGCGCATTTTCATACGGATCTAGTTTAAGATTAGATATAAAACAGAATGAAAGTATTACATTGTTTAAATCTTGTAGGTAAAAAATAATATAATAACATTAATTTAACATTTTTATCAATTTAACGTTGAAATGGCCAAATATACAACTTTTATATTTTTTTGTTGATGATGACGGCGAAGAAGGTGAAGATGATGGAGACAATGACGATGATGGTGACGATGCATATTTTTACGTTGATTGAATTAAACGAACATCGGTTGCGTGTGCGGTGAGAACAATAAATATAATCAAACGAAACCGGTCTACTGCGTGAATTATGCAATTAAGTATTAATTGTTGCTCACATAGTAACAAATTAGTCAAATTATGATCAGAAGGATAAACCAGAGTCAGCACGAATGATAAGTTTAAGCTCGTGCATGTATGTATTAGGTGTTGCGAACCTAGTAACAAATTAGTTCGGTTGTGACCAGAAGGATAAACCAAAGGCAGCATGAACGGAGAGTATTATCTCATGCACATTCGTTTCGTGCTTACTGGCAACTCATCAGTAGGAGCAGGTATTACGCCCTTTAACCACTATATATTTTGGTCAAAGAATGTGGAATAAAAGGACGGTAAAACCTCCTAGACGAATGTGTAAACCCAAAATAGTGAAGCTAACATAATCTAAAGTCAACGACAATGCGACTTCAATGCTAACTCACAATAATAATATGTATACCGAGTCTGTAAAGAATACGAACACTGCGGCTATTGTGTCAGTAACCGATACCAACATTATAGTACGTAAAAGGTACATGGCACTAATATTATGGATATCAATGTATGCTATAGTTCACCGAAATTGAGAATTACATCTATCTCTGAACACCTGCCACTCCAGTAAATCTATAGACTCCGGCCTTGATCGATATCAGTTACCACATTTCGCGGTAACCCACATTCTTCACCAAAATTTATAGTGGTTAAAGGGCGTAATACGAGCTCCTACTGAAGAGTCGCCAGTAAGCACAAAACGAATGTGCATGAGATTATACTTTCCGTTCATGCTGTCTTTGGTTTATCCTTCTGTTCACAACTGAACTAATACATACTTGCATATATATTAGGTCTTCGCAACAAAGATTATTTAACTGTTATATATGATTTCATGCTTATCGCGAAATGTGATAACTGATATCGATCAAGGCCAGAGTGTATAGATTTACTGGAGCAACAGGTGTTCAGAAATAGTTGTAATTCTCAATTTCGGTGAACTATAGCATACATTGATATCCATCATATTAGTGCCATGTACTTTTTACGTACTATGTTTGTATCAGTTACTGACACAATAGCCACAGTTTTAGTATCGTTTACAGACTCGGTATATATATTACATAGCGTGAGTTAGCGTTGAAGTCTTATTGACGAAGACTTTATATGATGTTAACTTCACTATTGTAGATTTACACATTCGTCTTGGAGTTTGTACCGTCCTATTAACCCACATTCTTCACCCAAATACAGTGGTTAAAGGGCGTAGCACGGGCTCCTACTGACGAGTAGCCAGTAAGCACGAATCATATGTGCATGAGATTATACTTTCCGTTCGTGCTGTCTTTTGTTTACACTTCTGGTCACAACTGAACTAATTTGTTACTAGGTTCGCAACACCTAATATATACTTGCATATATATTAGCTCTTCACAACAAACAGTATTTAAGCTCGTGCATAATCGTTTCATGCTTACCAGCATATATATAATATATATATATATATATATATATATATATATATATATTATTATTATTTCCATTTCCATTTCCATTTTTTTCCAGATTCCTAATCATCACTCAAGAATTCTTTAGATCCAGTTTGCGAGCTTGAGGTATGCACCAGTCCAATTTTATTTAACCATTCGTTGAACAACATAGCATAACTACCGTCAGTCACATGTAGTGAAGCGTTCTGAGCTTCCATGATCGTCATCAGAGTACGACGGCAAATTGATCAGAGAGGATAAAACCGCAATGGATATATACATAGAAAGCAAAATTAAGAATGCGTTTCTCACCTTTATTAGTCTCGCATATATTGTACTTGGCTGTAAATATCGGCCGCACAATTACTATGCAATCAGGAACAAACTTTTTTGCAGGTTACACCACATATATATTAATCATCATCATGTCCAGCCTTACAAAAGTCAAAAGTGACTAATGTTTCACTGCCATATAACCATAAGGAGTGAAAAAAGTATATAAATGAATTTAGGCAATTTTTAGTGAGATTTACGAGAGAGAGAGAGAGAGAGAGAGAGAGAGAAGGAATACCTTGCTACTATGAGTAAATTTATCTGGATAACTCACAGAAATGGGGCAAACTAAACCTCTCCACAACACCATTATGGCGACATCAGCAATACAGCTACCTTTCGGATTTCACTGTATCACGTCATTAACAAACCAAACCTCGCAGCTAATTTTTCTCTACTAAGAAAAGAAAGTTAAGAAGATGATTCTACTAGACATCTGCAACAAGAACGCAACTGACGATGCTATATCGCTAAGGGTTTCTAACAAAGAACTACGATGCACTCGAGGACCCCATCCCGGCAGACGAGGTGGTCCTGTACTACCCAATTTGGATGTAAGTGACTTCAGACGTTTCTGCCATGTCAAAATCTGTCCACCTTGTTTCTTACGCCAATTTGGTGCTGGATGAAAAAACAGAGCTCTAGTGGGCAATCGAAATGAGGGCATACGCAAAACTTGACCGAGCCAACGAAGTTGATGGAGCCTTATTTGTTTTTCTAACGACGAGCTCTTATTGTCAGATCCAAAAATACGCCTACGGATGTCAACGTTAGTTATTCGTTGTTTGTAACCAACATGTGCTATACTTGTCAAACAACGATGATCGAATGCTTGTAAGAGGCTAAGCTTCACTATCGTATAGTAAGACTGCGCGGACGGATGCATTATGAACACGACCTTTAAGGCAAAGTGAAATATTCGCGTTTCTCCATAAATGACGATGGTTCGAAAAAGCTACTGTAGCCTTCGCGATTCGTATTTTCACCTCGTCGGACATACTGCCTACGTTATTGATATGTAAACCTGTCGATTATGTCAAGATCTTCATTCTGCATTCGCAAGGTTGGAGTGAGTGGTAAGTGATCCTGTAACAGCATCTTACATTTAGAGGGCACGAACTTCATACCGAAAGATGGAACAACGTCTGTTAATCTATTCAAGGTGGCCTGGGTAGCATCCCGATTGTCGAATAATAGTACGATATCGTCCGCATTGTCAAGATCGACTAGTTTATCGCCCGGGAGAACTTCAACTCCAGTATCTTGAATGTGTGGGAGTGTTGTTCATAATAGCATCGATTACCAAATTAAACAAAAAGGGGGAAAGTGGACAACCTTGACGAACACCACTTCTGGTTGTAAACGCGACCAGAAGTATTTATGTAGAGAGCTCGTATAATATTAACAAATTCTGTGGGCACACCGTTTTTCGACAAGATATGGAATAAAACATTGCGATCCACCGAATCAAATGCACCCTTGAAGTCTAGAAAGACGACTATTGTGGGACGGTGATATAAATGTCTCTGTTCGAGAATTTGCCTTAACGTAAATATATTATCTATACAACCTCGTCCTGCGCGGAATCCGGCCTGTTCTTCTCTTGTTTGTGATTCACGTGAAGCGCTAAGACGACGTAGGATAATCGAAGCAAATAACCTTGATACGACCGGAGTCAAACTTATACCACGATGGTTATCGCACAAATTACGATTGCCTTTTTTGAAGATGGGAATGATGGTCGACTCATTCCAGTCAAGTGGTACGGTTTCCTCATTCCATATAGTATGAAAAAGTTTGGTCAACGCTCCTGAAATTATATCGCCACCATCCTTAAACAATCCCGGAAGCAAATCATCGGGGCCTGTGACTTTGCGGCGTTTAAGAGATAGGATTGCATCGCGTACTTCTAACTCGGATGGTTCTTCGGGACTAACATTCCACACTGTTGATGCAGACATGCTTTCGGGAAGCGGAACTGACGCGGGTGGCCAAGAAAATTGATCTATAAAGTGTTCAGCCCACCTGTCAAAACGACTTATTTTATAGGTTATTAATTGGTTTTTACTACCATTTATAGTTTCGATAACTTTTAACTTTCTCGGACCTGTTGCGCGTATAAGTTGTAACAAACAGCGACTATTAACTGACGCGAAAGCTACTTCCATTTCTTCAACCTTTCTGGTCCAAAAGTTTTCGAGATCGACTTTTAGACTGCGCTTAAGTTGGCGTCTTATATTGCGGCGGGTATTATTATGAGTCGAGCCAGATGGAATTTGGCGCCTTATTTCGAGTATCTCCTAAGATTTTATAGAGAGCCAATGATTATTTTTACGGGCCCTGCAATGCCACATACAGTAGTATCTGTATTGTGCATAGTGGAACTTATCTTGGACCAAAGTATATTCGGATTTTCGCTATCCAGACCAGTTAGATTAGGCTTTAGAATATTTTCATAATTTTGTCGGAAGGACGGTTGTTCGAGTTTGCCTACATAAATTTGGGATTTATTCTTAATTATTATCCCGGAAAATTTAGTGCAACTCTACAACGGATAAGTGCATGGTCCGAGTCGACATAAATGTTCCATAAAGAACAACAATCCTGGATGTAACCACGCCATCAATAACAAATTGCTACATGATCTATTTGAGTCCAGAGCTGTCCGTGTGCTGTAGGACGCCATGTAGCACAACGTCTGACACTACGTCTGAAGTTTGAACTACTTAAATATAGTCAATGTT
Organism: Eudiplozoon nipponicum; assembly: GCA_029291075.1. NCBI lineage: Eukaryota > Metazoa > Platyhelminthes > Monogenea > Mazocraeidea > Diplozoidae > Eudiplozoon > Eudiplozoon nipponicum. The sequence continues at coordinate 119,030 of JAQBSW010000195.1, forward strand.
CAGCGAAGATATCCAAAAGCCGTTAACCATTATTGTTGCGCGTCGAGCTAAAAGTGTATCTTCCACCTAAATGAAATTCTGTGTTACTTAAGCGCCCAACTTGTGCATTGATGTCACCCATAACCAGAACTATATCTGGACTTCGTGCTTTACTTAGTAAAGAGCTTAATTCGGAGTAAAAAGCATCCTTGCTTTCTTCTGTGCTGCAATCGTTAGGAGCATATGCAGATACAACGAAGAGGCAACGATGATAACGGCTTTTTGCTTTGATTTTAGTAGATGTATTCAAACGTGCCGCACATAGTTGACTATTTAAAGGGATCCATTCAATTAAGCAAGCCTCATTTACCGGTTTGAGAACCAAATGTCCGAAGCTAATAGCGCATAGATAGGGATGGTGCAACCAGCTCTGTAATGCACGTAGGATCCTGTGTTCTAATTTTTCTGATTTTGCTTTATGTAGAATTGTGAAATTGGTCGAATTGACAGGGTGCCCCGTTGCCAATATATGATCGGAAATAGCTGATTTTCATTTGCCACAGAAATTGATTAAAAAAAGGCTTGGCACCGTCAGGAAAATCAGCTATTTCCGATCAATTCGACCAATTTCACAATTCTACATAAAGCAAAATCAGAAAAATTATTATTTATTTATGAAGCCCTTTATATAAAACAACAAGCACTAACCTTAATATTAAAAAGTTTCATCAACATGATATTCTTATCGACTGGCCAAGAATAACAAAATTAAACAACAATCTACTAGTATCCAGCCGAGAACAAACAGGCCCTCGACTAGAATCAACAAACATACAATTGGATTGGCAACAAACTGAAGTATAAATAACAGAGGCGCATATGGTGACAGAAGTTTCCAAACAATATGAGCGTTTAACACTGCAATCCACACAGGCGCTGTTACCATGTGGAAATTATGTATTTGCGCAACAAGGTGAAACGATCAACTACACTGGGACAAATAGCACTCGTACATGTAACAGTGAACAATGCGCACAAATGGTTAATTCTCAAGCCATCAAAACAATAATGACCAGATCTCAGACATCACTTTGCAATACTGCAAGAATGGCCTTTACATGCAAACACGCATACACACAAACACAAACGCATACACACTTACCAACTAGCCAAAACAAGAAACAGAAGTAACAACGAGTCAGATTTGTTACCACTAGCATAATCAAATGAAAACCCAAAATGTATAAATATGTATGATTGTATAAGAGAGGATTAGTATTCACGAAATAAATGGCCTTTATCCACTTTGTTATTTGTGTTTTCCTATTTATAAGAATATATATATATATATATATATATACATAATGCCTATCTCAATTCACATAAGCAACCATGTGAGCTTTTCTCAATATATAATCGTAAATATCCCATTTTCCTAACGATATCAAGACTTTTTTAAACAATTTCTGTTGTAAATGTCGCTGGATTCTGTTGATCAACTGCTTCTTTTCACATCCAATATATATGCTACCGCATATCCATGACAATTTGTAGACTATGAGTGATTTGGAGAGAATTAGAAATTTATTTTGTGTGTGCCAAATATGATATAAACTTTTACCGTCGTGCAATTGTTGGTCAGTTCGTCGCCCCTAAATGGTAAGTTTAGGAAAACCTGCTTGACGGTATTTTTTCTAGTACGAATATGTTCATTAACAGAACTTTGCTCAGGTAGTCTAGATCTTCTTCGATTTTGTGTTCAGAGCAGATCTTCCCGATTCTGTTTTCAAGGTTGCGAATTAGGCTTCTTTTGTGATATTTTGGCACACTGGTGTTTTAGTGAATGTATTTCCCAGTGAGAATGGATTTTCTGTGTATTTTCAGTGTAAAATCACCATTTTCTTCTCGAGTGAGTTGACTGTATAAGGGAAAATTAGTGTTTGTTTTTACCTCGAGAGTGAAATTGATGTCTGGATCGGCTCCATTGACTTGCTTGAGGATTTCGGTTGGGTTTCCTGCGTCTGGGATGAACAATAATATATCATCCACATACGTTTTGTGGAGTGCGCACTGGTTAATTTTATCTATTCAGCCCGTTTATTGTAGATGGTTCATGTATACATCAGCCAGGAGGGGTGCAATGAAGCTTCCCCTACCAACACCATTGATCTGACAGTACTATTTCCGTTAAACTGTGAATAGAATGTTTTTGCACATGCTAATATGAGATCTTTGATATCATTGTTGTCTATAAGAAAATCTTGAAGCAAATTAATTATCAGGTCACACTAGATAGTCGTTGTTTTTTTCCGATGGCATGGTGACAAATAAGGATGAGAGGTCAAGCGAGACGATTTGGTTTGGTAGGACGTATTTCTATCAGTTCATCTGCTAACTCGCAAGAGTCCTTGATGGTGATTGTGTTTATATTTAGTAATAGTTGAAGTAGTTTGCAGAGAAATTCACCGCAACAAACAAAACACAATATATAGGCTTACCCGAAAGATCTTTCCCAATGATGTTTTTCCCATTTCTAATAGATGTCCAATTGCGACATTAGAGATACCACACACGCACCCGAAAATTAGTCTTGATATTTCGCTTGACCGTCCTAATTCCGACTTAGACTGTTTTAGTTTATTAATTAGACTTTTCGGTGTAGCTGAAACGAGGAACATTGATTTTGAAAAAGTTAGACCGGAAGGTCTCTCTAAATATCAAGAAGAATTACACAATCTATGTTTGCGCGAGTGGCGGTAAAAGTTATTTAAATCAAGTTTGCGAGCTTGAGGTAAACAGCTATCCCATTATAGTTAACCAGTCGTCAAACAACATAGCGAAAACAGTTAATGTACGTGACTACAAAGAAATTATGCAGCCGACATTTCCAGACAAGTACAATGTATGCGAGACTACTAGAGGTGAGAGCCGCATATCTAATTTTGCTTTCCATATATTCGGAATGCAGTTTGATCCTCACTGGTCACTTTGGCGTCTTACTCTGATGATGATCATTGTAGGTCGAAACGCATCATTACGTGTGACTGGTGGTAGTTTTGCTATGTTGTTCGACGACTGGCCAAATACAATGGGATTGAAGTTTACTTCAAGCTCGCAAACTTGAGTTAAATAATATAGGGAAGAAATTTTTGGTTAGTTGTTATCTCTTCTGTCGCAAAAGAAGAGTCAATTAAAATATAGATTTATAAGTCAGCAAACTTAACGATAAAAAATGATGCCTAAATTTTGAAAAGTTACGCTTGCAAATAAGGCGTTTTGAGGAAGGAATGACAGAAAATGTCCATTATTACAAAAATCAAAAGGGCACGATAATTATAGAAAACTATAATAATATTTGCAGCTGAACACCAATTGATCTTAGACTGTTCAAAGGAAAAACAAATTCTATGCGAGCTGAGATTTACCCACTTAATGTGGGCTCCATTTCATGCACACAAAATCAAATCTAACTGTAAAAAAATGATAACAATATTGGAATAGCATAGTTTAAAATGAATATAGAATACCTTGCGTATTGGATCATCGCGACGAGCATCTGCTATTACAAGGGAGTTGTCTTTGGTCAGCATTGCAACGATATCATGTTCTATCGGATTAAATTTCGCGCAGTGAACAGACTCCTGACCCCAGGACCAATCACGTACTGGAGAATCGAGACGAGAGGCGGAGTAAAGTAAACAAGATTCAGCCCCACCAATTAAAAATGTTGAATCCGACGGATGATGGTCCATACAAAGAGGAGTGCTTTTTAACAAAACTGAGAAGAGCGGCTCACGCCAAGACGATGGTATGTCTGAATGATCCAACCGCCACTGTTTCAACTGGCTGTCTAGACCACACTAAACAAGAAAATTTACATCATAAAACGCTTCTGTATTACGATGGGAAATAGGCCTTCTTGTACTGGTTTATTGAAATTTTAAAAACTTGAACGTGTATATTTTTTCTACATATCTATGTTCATAATACCTTGTAATATTTATAGAGAGAAAATATACAATTCTGACATTATTCTCATATTTTATTGTTTCAATATTTCATTTGAAATGGATTTTCAAGACATACGGTGTTCAATGTTGCTTTCCTGAAACTCAGTACTTTTGTGACAAGCACCTTCATAAATTCCAATTTACTTCTACCTTAATCTTTCTTAAATATAGACAGTGCACAGATTTATCAATGGATATTAAATACGAAGTGCTTAAATAAAATTAAATGCATACGCTGATATATTTGTTATATATATATATATATATATATATATATATATATATATATATATATATATATATATATATATATATATATATATATATATATATATATATATATCGTGAGTTAATTATAGTTGTCAATTATTAATCTAACACAGTTGCTTATATTTATATATATGTTATTATAAATAATTAAATGTATTTTGTATATTTAAATAAGATTTGAATAACGTAATAAATAGTAAAGTTGTCTTATAGAAAATATTCATGGTTAACAGCTGGCAATTGTCCTTAAAGGAGAACGTAAAATGTTGCATCTATATATATATATATATATATATATATATATATATATATATATATATATATATAAACATATATGGTATATACACACATTTATATAGAAAAATTTTTATATAATTATTTAAGGTGTGGTATATTAATATTGTAATAATAAATAAGACCAAAATTGATAAAAATAAATTTATATATATATATATATATATATATATATATATATATATAATAAGCAATAAGATATAAATATCGTGATATGATATTGTATCATATTCTGACTGGAGAAATCTGACTCACACTGTTGCTTATATTATAATTATATCTGAACAAAAAGTCTATAAGTTCTATAAACGTAGATATTTATGTGAATGATACTGAGCACCGTCTGCTCATAGCGGCAGATATTTACGCCAATTTCATTCGCCCGCGGACAGTTTTCCCTTCCGCTAAAGTCCGACACATGATAAGTATATATAACAGCACCTAATATTGTGACAATTTTTTCAACAGTGATAAACCCATCCATCATTTGTTGATTTTATAAGTTTGACTATTTATTTCAGTTCAAATTGCACCAAAAAGTTAAAACAAAATTAATGGGTTTTTTCGCTTCAATAAGGAATGGATTATCTTGGTAGAGTATTACAATTGGTAGGTATTACAATTCTTATCAATAGACTGAAATAGCAAATGAAATATTATCGAATAAATTAATTCTTATATAATTCATATCACCGATTTGTGCCAACTTTAAATTAATTAAGCCAAAATAGACAACAGAGCACATATATTATAAATGTTCTTATTTATAGGAAACCAATAACATAAAATAATTGATTTTAACTTGACATAACGAAAATTAAATTTTAACATTCGGCTTGTGAACATACCGTGTAAATGAGGCAGGCTTTGTTTATATGACATATCCCACGGATTTCCATATCATGAGCTTTTGTCTCGAATACAAGCTTTCGTGTTGAAATGTTCCAATATTGAATCTAAACGCAAGCATAACTGATTAGCATACATACATTTCCGTCAACTGTTCCGAAAACCGCAAGTTCTAACGTTTCTGAATTCAATGAAATGATGTTCATTGCGTCTGCTGTGCCTTCTAATGAGCCGACAAACGGCTTGGCCATCATTCTGTTAAGCTTCGACGCATTTATAGCTCGCACGTACTCCCTTTCCATAGCAAATGGGTGTTGGCTTTTGTCGCAATTCCGAGGCACTATTCAGGTAAAAAACAACTACTCACTTTTGAAGACATCATCTTTTGTGTCACGACGATAGTCATCCGGGTTTCTTGACAACATCCTGATCTTCATTGTGATTTAAGCAAAGGATCTGAGTTTTCTACACAAATTCATTCAACAAGGTTTCAAATTGTTAACAGCCCATTTAATCTATAAACTAGAAAAGCAATAAATTTAATTAAACACATTATAACTGATTAAGCTTTATTAATAATTGCTAGAATGGAAAATGATTTATTTATTTATCTAAAGTCTCAATTCACACAGAAAATTGAAATATACATTATAAGGCTAGCCTTATCCCTAAGTACAATTAGCATAGGTATATAAATTGATATAACATAATGGAGTTCGCTATGCAATGTTTGTAATCTAAAATAACAAATCCACCAGCTAAAATGGCGGAGTACGATGCTTTTTAATGGCATGCCTGTATAGACACTTAATTCATCAGAATAGACTTTTCTCTTTCTTTCGTTTTAATTCGCTAAAATAAATTGCTATACATCTAAAATCATTGTATTTTTTCAATAAATGGAATTGTTCACATATATTGGAATTATTCAATAATAGGAATATTGTATATTGAGAGAATTTTTTGAAATTTGATTGCGGAGTGCCAGCTTCATATTCTCAAATGCCGCGTTTTGAGTACGCGGTTCTATCACATCTTTGTTTACTGTGATAGAACCGCATTTCCATTGGGACGAATACAAACTCAGCCCGATCGAAGACAAAACGAAATTGGAAATTGTGATCAATCGGATCTTTGTGAAACTGTCCGTGCAAAGCTATTGCATTGAGTGAAATGTTTGCACCTACCTGTTGTGTTTAAAAATCTCTTCGAAAAGAACAGACATGCTAGCCTAAAATCGCAGATAGTGCACGATGAGCAAGATGGTGTATGTCATAAAAACCGTGCTCACATGCGCGAGTTCTATAAAAAAAAATTAAGAGTAAGGCGGCTGGCGATGCGTCCCCTTTTATACTGGAACGGACAGCACACCAAGATATGTGCGGCGGACATCCAGCAGCACTTGCTCGTCCTCGCTTGTCACGTAGGGCCAAAGATGGTTTTCTATTAGCTCCTTGGAAATAATGACACCTCGTTAGTGAGACAGTCACTCTAGTACGCATACTGAGCTGCATAAACGAGGCGTCTACATTGCTTCTTTTAGAAGACCAGAATTGAATAATTCGGGCCTCGCTACCGCAAAAAGGCGACAACTCGGTCAACTCTATGCTAAATACGGTGTCACCTTTACTTATCCAGTACTGTAGAAACAACCCTACTTGATTAGAGAGCTATAAGCTCTACTATGTCTTGAACTATGTTCAGCGTATGCGAGTTGGTTCTTAGCGTCTTAATTTTGTACGCGAAAATTCTTTGCCATACTGACAATGAAAAGAATTTATTAGAAATGTTATTAGATTTGGCCTCTGGCTTTAAGCGGCATTCTGACACCTTATTGATTTTTGGTGATTAAAAACCAAACTTTGTCAAGACTACACCAGAAAAAGAACTGAAAATATCTGTGACAAAGCATTGAGGTCTTCCATTTTGCCTCCGTCTTAACCAGGTTGTCCTGAAACCATTATTAAAAGCTAAAAGCGAGATATTGCAAAATGCGAAGCGATATGACCAATGCAGATAGAAGAGTGACACTCCACCGTTCTCAGTAATTGGTATTCAAACTTAGATTAGGCAACGATGTATATAGGCCACACAGCCTTCTCTAACATAGCGACACTTGTGCACGATGTCGAAGTTACAAGAAATATGACATTCCGGTAGAGCTTCTATAGTAATGATCCAGCACCTAATGAACCAACCCTAATTGCTCCATCATCACATAGTTAAATCGACGTCATTCTAACTTTATACTGAAAGTTCATTCCCGTCTACAGCTAGACTGACCTTTTCAATTCCAAACATGAAATGGTGTCGTTAACAGTCAAACATATCAAGCATCAAGGGTCTAAAATTGCCCGGTTTGAGCGATTTCTTGAGAAACTATATTTACCGAGCAGTCAGACCTATTACAATGGCAGACATCTACTATGATTGGGCTTGGTGAGAGAGGTGCTTTACGCAGTGATTGAAAAAAAATGTATCTGATCGCCAAATATTTTACTTACAAAGGATAGATTTATTATGATATTGTGTCATTGGGGAACCTATTTAAGCATTTAAAAGCAAATCCGCTCCCTGGAACCTCAATGCGAAGAATCGGAAATGCTCAAAACAACCTCACGACTAAAGTGATACTCAAAAAAATGTAATCCAGAAAACAAATATACAATCGAAAGCAGTGAAGCTGTACCAAACTAGAGGATAATATAATTCAGTTAACATTTTAAAGTAGATGGCCAAACAAAAATGCCGACACGACGATTTAATGTGGCACTACCCGCTTGCAATCATGTCCATCAGTACAAAAGTCAAAAGTAACTAATGTGTCACTGCCATATAACCATAAGGAGTGAAAAATATATAAATAACAACAGCAATAAGATTTTAGATAAATTATTAGGGAGATTTACGAGAGAGAGAGAGAGAGAGAAAGAGAAAGAGAAAGAGAGGCAGAGAGAGAAGGAATACCTAGTTACTATGACTAAAATTTATCAGGATAACTCACAGAAATGAAACAAACTAAACCTATCCACAACACCACTGTGGCCAAGTTATCATTCGGGCAAGGTAACATCAGCAATACAGCTTCCTTTAAGTATCTCCCGCTTGCAAGCCTAAATGCTAATTTTTTATACATAAATCATCGGCTGAGAATCTATGTACTTCAATAGTTAAATATTATTTTTTATACAAGCAATAGCTGCTCAAGGCGTTTTTTTATGTTGGACTTGTCGATTAATCAAGAAGCGAAATAAAGATATATTATTTTCATATAACTGGCAAGGGCAGAACATTTCCGCGACAGCTTAAAAAGTTCTGTATAAAACTCACATTCAAAACAAGGTTGAGTTCCAAGTATTTTCAAAGCAATACATGGAAGAGTGATGCACAGCGATATCGCACTGCTTAAGAAACTCAACGACAAAACTTTGAAGAGTTCACACACAATTTCTACATACCCAACGATTAATTAATACATCTCTGTGAAATAATCAGGTAAATATTATATTCCGTGTCGCGCAACATGTTTCTTTTAAAATAAAAGAAAAGTTGGCCGCGGGGATGGAATTGCAGCATACATTTGGTTTTCTTGTATACCGACTAGTCTGACAGCTTCAAATTCTTCGGTACTAAAATCATATTTCGTGTAAGTAATTATGAACTGAATTTTACTTTGTTTCATTTATTTAAGTGAAATGGAATGTCGATAGTACAACATTGGATACATCTTCGCGGAATGAAAATTAATTATCCGTTAGAGCGGGGTTGCTGCATACGTCGGATCTTCACTTATGCCCCAGTGTTTAACATATCAAATTCTGACGTACTATGATTCCCTTCCTTTTAACACCCGATTTTGGAGTACAGATTATCAGCCCGTCATTTAACGGCCACCAAATGTCTGTCTGTAATTAAACCTTGAGGCTCAACTTTTGTCTAATTTCTTTAGCATTCAGTCCAATCATTAAATAGTTTGTGCCATTAAACTTCGTAACGATAACTGGTGTAATCTTACACGATTGACTAATAAGGAACTGAGCAATATTTATCGACGCAAGATTCTGTGTGACATAAACGGTTGCAGTCATTCCTCATTCAACAAAACACATCTGTCTCAAGAACTTATAGGTAAGCAGTTTACTGACCGTGTGATGCTATAGCCTAAATTAAAATAATCATTCTACACAAAAGAAAATAATTCTTGCGGAATACCGAAAGCTTCCTTTTATGCTAAAGAAGCTGAAAGTCCAAAATAATTTGATACAATAACTATTTTCCTCTCAGATGACATTTTTGGAGTAAAGATTATCCGATAGTATAGTATAATGGCCCGTAAATCTTTAAATCATTGATGGCACACATGAGGCTCAACTGTTGTTAACTTAAATTTAATCAAGTTTAGAATCTGGATGTAAAAAACAATCCCGTTATATACAAATATTTCAGAATAAAATTAGTATTGTATAATGTATAATAGTCAATTCATCCAATACACCAATTTCGTCCCTATTGAAAACCCTTCGCGTAGTCCAGAATGGTAAAACGTGCGGCTAGGTAACCGTAAGCAAAAGAAATTAAAGGAGTAGTTCCCAGGTTCCCAATAAAGATGAAACCGGCCTACTGGACGAATTGGCTTTTCTACATTATATAATGCTAAGTTTATAATGACAAATATATGTACACAATTGGTCAGGTGTTAATATCAAGATCGCAACCTTGATTTAAATCATTGTTATCACCGCCATCGAAACCAATGTTCATTTAATTATAAAAATATTCAATTCAGTACCATGTCCCAAGGTAACGTGGTGTCCGTTTTGTAATGACAGATTGTCGTAGGTCTACATATGTGATAAAGGATCCACCTAAATGTTAAGGTCAACCGAAAAACATTCGTTAGTATAAAACTGAAATTGTGCAGTATGCCCAGGATGGCTAACTGGTTAGATTAACAGATTCCGAGTCTAGCGTGCCCAGGTTCGAGCCCTGTTCAGGGCGAATTCTGGACAGCATGTGAGGTGTTCCCATTAAGGGCGAAACTGATCGAAAAGATGAATTGCCTTTTCTAAATAACACAATGCTTAGTTTACACTAAAAGATATATTTACATATGATGACCGATGTCTACATATGGATCTCAACCTTGACTTAAATAATTGTTGGCACCACCCGCGCAACCAATATTCGTTTAAATGTTGTCAATTTTATCTATTTAACCGACTGATCACTAAATAATTTTAGGCGACTTAAACCTCCACAACAATAATTGATGAAATCTAACGTCAAATACACACACGCAGATGCGGCCATCCGTTGGTTTGTTAAATTAACTCGTCTATTCAACAACACGAATCAACAAAAGGCTCAAATGTCTTCTTCCATCTCCTTGACGATCAAAATGACTTACTGAATTTGCGCTCTTCTTCCACCAATTTGGATAGTGTTCATAACCACCACTCCTCCATTTCCAAAGGAAACAATGGCACTCCCTTCTTTTCGATATCTTCAAGGCTCTCGAGTCAATAACGTTCTCGGCCACTGAGTCTTTCAAAGTGAGTATTAAAATATGCCGCATTGCCCTTAGACTAATCTACGAAACTCTTCAAACACGCTCGCTAGATTTGCTTCTAGACAAAAAACCCTACCTTGCCATTCATTTTATTTAATGCCTATGTTTTACCTCTCATCTCCTATGCTAGCGAATTTTATCGTTCTTTTACCTTAGCTTCTACAATTACATTAAGTTGAACTTCACTCATACTAGATATCCTTAATTCACACGCAATTGCAACAGTTCAATTCAATCCAGCCATATTCATAAAATCTTTAACATAATCTATCCCTTTGAGAGCCATAGGTATATTCAACGAAAACCCAATTCATACCCCCGGCAAGAATTTAAGAACGCATCTAACTAGCACTTCTTAAACAAATTATTGTAATACATTTTAAAGTTGTCCCTATCAATAATCTTCACATTTTTCGAGACGATTGGTTTCCTTTCGTTCTGACTCCAGTTTAAGCGCCTTACTAGATTAAACATCGACATATTTACTGGTTGAAATAGTCTTATAATTTGCTAGTTTCGTTACTAAAGCCCTAGATTCTAGTTCAGCTATTCTAACGGAAACTCAACAGAATACGACGACAAGATTTGACTGTCGCTGTCTAGTGCTCTTATTTCTTCAATCCCTAACAAACCCTGTCGTTTGCCACACTGGATGTTTGCCGAAACAAGGCTCGCTATATTCTCGAAATCGAAAGCAGCAAATTCCGCACAGGGCATAGGTACATATGTCTACTTAAGCTTCCGTTCACATCAGGGGAGCTTCATGTCTTCACGAGAACCTGACACAAAGTCGCTGAAAGCACTTTACTTTCTTAACTTCTATCAACCCCATCGTTCTCATCATAATCGATAAAAAACAATAGTAACTATTTGACTTATTTGGAATTGTATCTTTATATTTTTAATTGTCGGGCCAAATGATATTTATTGCCAGATAAAAATGAATTATTTTGCATAGGTAAATATGAATTACTGGTATGATAGTTTTACTTTCTCCCAAAGTCATACACATTAAATAAACACAATCTAGAATATAAAAACTCAATTTACAGAAGTTTGAAACGAAATCTTCATTTTCTGGTCTAATTTTGTGGTAAAATAATTTAAATTTTATTTTAAAAGGTCTTACAATTGATTCCATTAATTACTTTAATGTATTTTTCAATTTCCTCCAATACTCTACAAACTGCTGATGTACTCGGGATTGTAATTCGATAATTGTTCGATGATAACCCACCAAACTAGAATTCTAGATGTAACGTTACTTGAACAATCCTACTTAGATTTATTTCCTTATTTACGTCCCTTCAACACCGATTTCGAGATTCGCCATTGTAATCCAAACGGACGATTGATGGAAACGATTCAGCGCTTATTTTAAAATGCTACTTCTACGTATTCATTTATATGATTCAGTACCAATTTTCTACATAATCACAACTTAGATAAAATTAGTTTTATTATAAATGTTGAGCTAGATTTCATTATCCGCCACTTAAAAACATTAGCATAGAAAACTGATTTCAAAACAATTACGTGTAGTTAATTGGAATAAGCATAAATAAGAAAATTCTGCGTCATGATTTAATAACTCATTGAATCCATACATTTTTCAGAGGCAGAACTGACGCTTTATAATTTATTTTGGAAATGCTTAAGTTTCTCAGATATGCGAAATATAAAATATAAAAATATAGTAAATTTGGATACATTATTATTTGTAAATAATTCAATAAAAAATAAGAAACGGTACAAAATTCTTATTAGAGAATTTTATTTATGTCTTTATTCAACAATGTCGTAAATTTAAAATAAAAATTAATATTACTTACTTATTTATCTAACAAATTCGAATCGGTTTAAAACGTGTTTCTTAAAATTATAGCAATCTTTTATTCAACATAACAAATTTAAAGAGAATTTAAGCTAGATTTTGTGCATAATAATTTACAATGCTATTTTTATTTAAATTTGAGTATTGTTGTTGATTTTGTTCTAGCTTTGTGTTTTTCGGGTCGGTTGTTTTAAATATCTAATCTGAATTAACTTAGCACTAGTTCAATAGGACTTGGTGCCTCATATGTACTATTCAAATGACAGTTATACCTGTTGAACAGCTTGACAGAATGTTAAAAGGTTAGTCATATTATTTTAAAATATTTTTATATTTTCTATATTTATAAAATACCTGTTAGTCAATATATAACATATTTTAATATATTAAAAATGCTAACAGAGGAAAATGAGGACCAACATGATACGGAAATTTCCGCAACAAATATTGCAATGACACACTTAGAAGAAGTTATTGCCGCTGTCATATCAGAGGCTGTGGAATATGCTGAAAAGCCCCCAGAAGAACGAACGCTCCCACCCCTCATCCGGAAACCCAATCCTCCACCTCGTGTGCGTCCAACTTATGGTGTCGTGAATAATTATAACCAGGTGCAAATGCAAGCCAATGCCAACAATGGAACTTTGCAAGTAAATCAAATAAACGCTGTTCAAGGTGGCCTAGTACAGGCTCAAGCAATGAATGCTCAATTTATCAATAAAAATCAAGCAAATTCTGCAGCATTAATGCAGTTAAATGCCCTACATGGCGGGAATATGCAATCTACTCCCCAGCAGTTAATGATGCAATACAACGGGCAGTACCTTAATCAGCAACAATATACACAGGCACAGCTTCAGTTGCAACAGACACAGCAAGCTCAATACCAGGCAAGTAATGCCTTTGCTCATGCCCAACAACTTCAGCACCATGTAAGTTCATTCTGTTAATTAATTTGATTTCTGTATAAAATTAAATTTTCAGTTTTATGAAATGTTTAATTTTGTTGTATCTAATTTAACATTCCTTTCAATATGGTCAGGAATATAACGCTCATTGTGTATTGAATTTGACATGATTAAAATTGTATTTAGGATTAGAATTCAATTCACGTGCTCATTCAATTATTTTACATTATCAGAAAGTTTATAGTACATAAGAGACATTCACATAATAGCAATATGTAAAAATAAATCGAGGTTTGTCTTATTATTGCAGTATGAATGAGTAGAATGGTTTTATTAGTTGTAGTGACACTGCGAACACACTGCTATATCGTCACCACAAAATAATGATAAAATTTTATCAACCGAGCAAAAGAACTATCTTATTCAAATCTAAAAAATTCATCGGATCGCATATTTTCTCACTTTCTGTACATATCAGTTTAGAAGGAATAATATAAAGAGAAAATTATAACCCTTGATGGAAAATAATTGTACATATTTTTGAAAAAAATCTACCGGCAATCTTGTCCACATTAGGCGGCGTAATTGACATTAGTTCCGAACCTGTTCCTACTTCGTTTCTTTTTCATCGGGCTCATATATGCAAACGACCATTGGTGGAAATAAAATATTTTAAGGAGTAGCGTGGTCTGCGACCCCATGATTAAAGATGTATACTGTAATCTATTGGCATGCATGAGGTAGAAGGCCAGGATAAAACATTCCACTGCCTTTAGTTGTGCGCTCTTTACCCTGTTATTTAACTGGGTTGGATGCTTCAATTACAAATTTAAATAATATAAGTTTGTGGTTTGATAATACATTGCACCTTATTAGCGCAAATCTTTTGAAAGACTACTAATGTAGCAAGCTGTTCCAATTCCGTAGATTATTTTATTTATGTAAAGTTCAGTTAGTCTAAATAATGGATATTACCCACATTGTTTCGTTACTTGGTATTGCATAATTACCTGATAAGTCTTGAGTAACGATGTTGTTCCCCTAATACTGAATAGTTATGGATCCATTAGTCTGTCCATAGCTCATCACTTGTTATTCATATTTGCTGTGGACGAATGATGGGTCTCGAAATTTATCTGTTGAAGCGAAATCTAACATTCCTGTGTTAGCCACAAAACTAATCAGCAATTCATATATTTTTGTACTTGTATTACGACTTTGAACATCTCGAATATGTATAACAGGGTTACTGGCTGTTCTCTTGATCTGTTTGTGAAATTGATTATCAATTAGATTGATTTCCTATACGTAATAAATTATTTTGAATATCAGCTTATATTGGTCAACGAAAGCGTGTTGTTCA
Source organism: Eudiplozoon nipponicum (assembly GCA_029291075.1). Lineage (NCBI taxonomy): Eukaryota > Metazoa > Platyhelminthes > Monogenea > Mazocraeidea > Diplozoidae > Eudiplozoon > Eudiplozoon nipponicum. The sequence continues at coordinate 134,106 of JAQBSW010000195.1, forward strand.
ATCGACACATTTAAGGTTCTTCTATTATAAATAATTTTTATTATTTAGTTTGCTGTGTTCCTGTTCACTAAGTGTTTCAAACTGTATATAGCTGGTGATAATCTCCATGATTCTGCACAATTTGCACTTTAATTGTAAATTGTTGTTGTTTTGGCTCGAGAAAAATCATTTAATTTTAAAACATCTACTCGGTTTTATTAAGCCCGGTGAGATGATCCATTCAACAGTATCGGAATTGAATGATACCATAATCCATAATCTCAATGTTTTTTAAAACTAATAATTTTTTAAATGTGAATATATTTATGGTTGAAAAACGTTGTCATTAAGAATTAAGTTTTAGCATATTGCTGAATTACTGGAAATTTGTGGACGCCTTCGATTTAGCTTCCGTATCAAGATATTGAAGATGCCCTACAATTAAACATTAGAAAGTTCGGCGGCATGCTTTGATAGGTTTATTTTTACTTACCGATGTCGAAAGTTAGGAATCATTTTTGTTTCTGTAATTTTAACTTTAAATCAAGTTAAATGCCAAATCTGATCCATATTTGTTTATTCGTTAAGCATTTTAGGGCATAAAACGAGGTTTGTTTGACATACATATAAGTAGCTTGAAACGCTAGTATAAATTTTATTCAAATGGCCAACAGTTGTCACAGTATTTTAATGTATAAAATAAATTTTGCTGTTTTATCCTTGATTTCCAAACCAGCATGGTCAAAATAAATTGGTTTTAGCCAATATGGTGCGCGCTCTAATAGTCATTTGGTCGAGATTCAGAGATAATTTGGCCTTACTACTATTTCCGGATATGCAAATCAGTCCTAAATTTCTCTACTGTTTTCTAGGAAAGGGGCAAGTGTCTTAGATTAGTTCTTATTGTCAGTATTCAAATATGCTGCATTTTATTTGGAGAATTAGACCATTGTCTTAGAAATTTCATGCCAAATTAGTAAATCTTATATTCGTCGAGCAATCGGAATCATTAACTTCCCTTATGTAAGCGTGTTTCGGCTATTCTATAATGCGACGAATGCACAATTATAAGTGGGCTTTAACAAAAATGAATTTATGGCGTCCTACAGCTCATGGAAATTGACTACCGACGTGTAAAAATAATCTATGGCAGATGAAGTCACAGTGTTTGGACGACATGAGATAAATTTTCTTTTTCGGCCATGAATATGCGATTTTATATTTTGCATACCTTTAAAAATCATGATTAATAACATGAATATTTATTTTGTAATGAATCAGCCGCCTCAGAGAATATTTCACTTAACCTTATACAAAGATTCATGCTGAGGATATAAGCGATATTGTGTTAGGAAAGATGCCTTCGCGAACTGGAATTGGAGTGAATAAGGCAATGTTTACTAATATACGTAAAACATCGTAGAATTGGTAGGACTAAGAGCGCTAGACATGCGTGTCGTCCAAATACACGGCGGTCTTTCAAAAGCATTCCATGCTCCTGGTTTATATTTCCAGGATATGTTGTTGCTCCAATGCTGTTTAATTTTGTTGCAGATTTTTTTGATGTTATTGAGCATTCTCCGAAGTATAGGTCGTCGGTGGTCCCGGTTTGACGACGTTCTGATGGCAGAAATAAAGGACGAGCTTCAGCGAGTTAGTAATAATATTTACTTGTTGTATCAGTTTCAAAAATCTCGATTAAATACTGTTTGTTGCGGAGAACTAATATATATGCAAGTATGTATTAGGTGTTGCGAACCTAGTAACAAATTAGTTCAGTTGTGACCAGAAGGATAAACCAAAGGCAGCATGAACGGAAAGTATAATCTCATGCACATTCGTTTCGTGCTTACTGGCGGCTCATCAGTAGGAGCCGGTATTACGCCCTTTAACCACTATATATTTTGGTACCGTCCTATTATCCCACATTCTTGACCAAAATATATAATGGTTAAAGGGCGTAATACCGGCTCCTACTGATGAGTCGCCAGTAAGCAAGAATCTCGGTTGTTGCTATTTGTCAAGGGATTGATTAACCTATTGTAAGCCGAAAATGGTAGTTCACGGCCCACTCGTGCTGGATCGGTTAAAAGTTTGCCCATATAAAATTCGCTCGTTTTCCATACGCATATTTATGGACCGAGAAGACGTCAAACTACACTTCATTAAGACGGCGCTTCTGGTTGATCACCATTAACTACATCCGATTGAAGAATATAAAGGACAAATTTGTACTAGCTCCAACATGTCTCATGACGATTAAACCAGTGTATTTTATAACTGAAAAGTGTGATTATTTTTCAAGTGGAGGATATTCATATCTCTTTAGCATATAAACAGTGCTGCTGGTTCAAATGGCGACGTTGGACTACATATGTGTTAATAAATTTCGTGTGCTTGCAATGTGTAGTGGATTATATTTTTTAGCGGTCTACATCAAATTTTTCTCTTAGTATCTTATGCAAAATTATTCAGGATCTACAACCAGATCTCGGTCAAATAGATGTTTAATGTTGCTTTCCGTACACTGGGACATTATCCCCTGTGGTACACTTTGAGCCAACTATACTATCATCAAGGCTCTATACTATACTGTCATAGTCTATCATCAATATGGTAGACATTTATGAAATAGGAATTAACTGCCAGAGTTGAAAGTTTGGTGATAGAATCGAACATAATTGTTAATATGCGGACTTCTGTAATAATAGATTATCATCTTTCATTGAAGAAATCACGGTTTGCGTGTGTGACTATCAATTAATTTCAGACTTTAAACACCAATTTCCTTTTATTTGTCTTGAATCACAAGGGATAGCTTGTCGTCACAAGAATGCGTTTCAAATATCTACACATCATTTCCCGTTGAACGATTAAGAGTTCTAGCTTAAATTTTCACTACTCCAAAAAGCAAGCTGTCTGCGTAGAGCTTAGCATAGACCAAAAAAGCGTTTTCTTTATTTATTTTTTGTTTTTACTAAGAAAAACAATGCCTGATTCAATCGTTTTCTTATTTGGTCAAATACAGAATGGCTCGAATAAGAAGTTGTAGAACGTTTGAACCAATGTGGATGACGCGTTTATAAAATTTGCCAGCCGTAAATTATTCACTAGCTTGCGAGGCACAAACCCTAAGATTTCAATTGCATGTGCATAAACTGTTCCTTTGCATAAATCATCATCATCATCATTTCCAGCCACACAAAAGTCAAGTGACTAATGTTTCACTGCCATATAACCATAAGCAGTGGAAAAAAAGTATATAAGTGAATTTAGATAAATTATTATTGAGATTTACGAGAGAGGGAGAGGGGTAGAGAGAGAAGGAAAACCTTGCTATTATGAGTAAATTTATCAGGATAACTCACAGAAATGAGGCAAACTAAACCTCTCCACAACACCATTATGGCCAAGTTAGCATTCGGGCAAGGCGACATCAGCAACACAGCTTCCTTGCGGATTTCACCGTATCACGTCATAAACAAACCGAACCTCGCAGCTAACTTTGCCCTACTAAGAAAAGAAAGTTACGAAGATGATTCTACTATACATCTGCAACAAGATCGCCACTGAGCTCGATTCGCTGCTATATCGCTAAGGGTTTCTAACCAAGAACTGTAATGTGCACGGGGACCCCATCCCCGCAGACGAGTGGATCCTATACTACCCAATTTGGATGTAAGTGACTTTAATTGTTTCTGCCATGTCAAAATCTGCCCACCTTGTTTCTTACGCCAATTTGCATAAATATTAAGTTTGTATATGAAAAGCCTCTTGTAATTTGTTTCTAGTGTAGATTGCCTTCAGTTCTTGTACAAAATAGCTTGCGTCGTCAGACGCCATCCACTTATCTCTCGATCTAGTGCGTTTGTGCTCTGAATTTTACTTCGCTCTTAAACTTCCTTTATTTTGGGAGCTGGCCATTGCTTGCCATAGACTACTGTTAACAAATGCGCATAGTATGTTGACAGTATCAGTAAATCACTCATGTCCAAACTTGATTTAATTAAATGTCAACCGCTCAATTGTTTGTGACGTTGGAGATATTGTAGAGCCGAAATTCCCTACATAGACAATTTATGGAAGACTTAGATGTGTGGTAGGCACCATTCCGATTTTCCATATCTAAATACCAATGAGACTGTAGAAAGAGTCATCCAAAATAAAGCCTTAAATTATATTTTAAAATTACTGCAGCGGCTTTCCTGGTGGGAGGCGCGCTTTTTTCTGGTATTTAAGATTTTAAAAACATGCTCGTTTGAACAACGTTCATTTTCTGTTGGTTTGTTAAAACCCATTTGGATATCGAAAGTTAAACTCCAAATCGACGCACGCGATATGATAGCCCTGTTACGACTTCTAGGCCATGAATCAAATTCATCCAAAATGCAAGCTAATTTAATTGATTTAGGCTGTACAACGACGATCCAGTAGGCAAGTGGCCACAAAAAGTGATGTTATGCATTAAGTCAAACAGCCTTTGATTTCCTTTCTTGGAAACCTTTATAAATATATATATCACGATGGCTTATTTTATTTGACGTCCGCTAAACTTATCTGTGACCTGATCTAAGCTCCGAAAATTACAGTATGCAGCCAAGATATGCGTTTCAGTAGTGTGCGTAAACTGGTGCTGGGTGCACCATCCTTATCTACGCGTTATTGGCTTCGAACCAAAAGTCTGTAAATTGGGCGTTGCTATTGTCATTTGCTTGAGAGCTGAAACTAGTTTAACTACATATATCCCTATAAGCAGCCGATTGTGCAACACGTTTAAATATATCTACTGAAATCAATTCCAGAAACCTTTATCAACGTTGTAATTTCGTTGTATCTACATATGCCCATATGGATCGCAGAACAGACGACATCAAGAGTGCGTGTTATTCCGATCTAAGATTTTGACTATGTAGGACAAGAAGTGCTAATATATTATTTGTTATAAATGATACTAATGCCTAATTGGGGCGTTTAATTAATGCAGGATTTAATTTAGGTGGAAGATACACTTTAAGCTCTAGTGGTAATCGACTTTTATATGGAAACCTGACCCATTATTTACAAACATTTGCTAGTGTACAAATATGTATTAGGTGTTGCGAACCTAGTCACAAATTAGTTCAGTTGTGACCAGAAGGATAAATCACAGACAGCATGAACGAAAGGTATAATCTCATGCGCATTCGTTTCGTGCTTACTGGCGACTCATCAATAGGAGTCGGTATTACGCCCTTTAACTACTATATATTTTGATGACGGATGTGGGATAATAGGACGATGCAGTATAAACTAAGCATTGTATAGTGTAGAAAAGGCAATTCATTCAGTAGACCTTGAATGTAAAGTAATGTTGTATACTATATATATATGTATATATATATATATATATATATATATATATATATATATATATATATATATATATATATATACGATGGTTATTTGCCTGCGAGGAACATAGATTATTCTTAATTGAAAATAACTAGGCGCTGCACGCAAAATGGTTATGTATCAATTAGTTATAGCTAGTAGATTTTCGTTCGATTTGGAACATGAATATGGACTCGAACAATGCACTATTCCTTTGCAGATGTGCAATGAATTTTTCCCGACAAATAAATATGACCAATCGTTTTCCGACAAAAATATGAAGATATTCTAACTTAAAAATAAACTGGTTTAAATTGAGAAACTTCGAATTTACTTTGGATGTAAGTAAGTTCTACAATTCACAATATAGGTGTCACTTAATCTATCATAATAGGGATCCGTAGAAATAATCATAGGGTCACTGGAAAATCTATGGAGATTCTTGGCATTAGGCTACAATTTCTAGCCAGCTCTGCTTGTAATAATACTTAATGAGCTGTAAAATGCCAAGATGTAAATGTCAACTTCGAATCCTTTTGGACTACTGGCCTAGGATATAGGAAGACGCTTTCGCATCAGGTAATAGCTGAAGTATGTTCCAACTTATAGCGCAACATGTCAGAAAAACCTAAATTTAATGATACTATAAATGATAGTACCAACCGGTAAAATAGGTCGTATTCATAGCTGAGTTGAACGATATCAATTTTCTTAAATACCTACATCGGTCTAGATCTCAGAAGGTATGTCGGTGTTAATCTCCAACAACTATTAGAGTTTCAAAAAAGAAATACGGAGCTGAAGGAGTTGCCTTGATGCGCACCTGGAATAATTGTAATTACCTGATCTGCGTTTTGACTAACGCAGCTTTCATTGTTCCAGTAATTTTCTTTATTCATAATATTTCGATCTTCTTTACCGTAGATCTTCATCAGATGCATTTCACGCTTGCTTCATTTGTTTCGTGAAATGCATCTGATGAAGATCTACGGTAAAGAAGATCGAAATATTATGAATAAAGAAAATTACTGGAACAATGAAAGCTGCGTTAGTCAAAACGCAGATCAGGTAAATACGTAGCTGCATGCCACGATGATTTCCGAGCTTATTTTAGGATGGTGGCGATATAATTGCTTGAGCGTTGGCTAATTTTTTCGTTCTTTTTGAAACGTGGAGATCGGGCCTCTTGCTTGGAGTGAGTCGACGATCATTCATATCCTAAAAAATGTCAACTGGGTTATAAACTTTCCTTAAGTCTTATCTATGTTATTTGCTTAAGTTGTCAACGATTCACGTATATCACATACTAGTCCGGACGATATTATATATTTTTAAATATTAGCCGTAGCTCACGAGTTGAAGCTTAATTATCTTAAATCCCTGTAAACTGTCGACTTTGCATGGCACGCTTTATTACATCTGCAATGCCAGAAACAATCAACGTTGCCTTTCGTTGTATCTGCATCTGCTTCCACCGATAGCAGCAAATGTTACAACAAGGACACATTTTACTCCGATCTGAGCTCTACTAAGTAAAGTAATAAACTAAGATAGTCATGGTTAAAAGTGACATAACTGCTCAAGTTGAGCGCTTAAGTAGCACAAAATCTTGTTTGTGTTGAATATGCTCTTTAAGCTCAAAGTGCATCGATAATGATAAGCTTCTGTTAGATATATGCGCGGAATATAGATTATAATTAAGAAGCACAAACTTCAGACTTGTAATTAGAGAAAGATTGTTTGAATCTAGGATGGTCGACTCAGGCAATGCTGTCCCACAATATTCATCTTTGTAGGCTTAAAGGGTACATTTGACGTGGTGAATCCTTATATAATATTCGCTATTCCGTTAAAAGCGGTGTGCCCACCAAATGCGTAAATAGCAAACGCGCTATATATACAAAGACCTATCGTCGCGTCAAGTTTTACAATAGATTAAAAGATACTTCGAGAAGTGCCATTCGTCAAGGTTGTCCACTTTCTTCATTGTTGTTTAATTGTGTAATAAATGCTTTGATGAACAATACTCGTCGATACTTTCACGATGAATGTGTCGAAGTTCTCTTGGGCGGTAGATTAAACTACCTTGACTGTGCAGCCGATATTGTATTATAAGTCGAAAATAGAGATTTTCCTCCGACCACTTTAAATTGATTAGCAGTCGTTCCGTCCATCGGAATTAAATTTGAACCTTCTTAATGTCGGATACTTTAGGTAGAATCACCCTCCACTCATTCTAACTGTGCGACTGCAAATCAATAATATGGGCGTAGTTGTCAGGCTTACATACATTACCAGCTTTATCAATAACTCATGCAATGTCTAACGAGGTAAGTATAAGAATCGCGAAAGCTAGAGAAGCTTCCTCCAATTTTCGTCATTTATGGATAAACGGGAATATTTCAATCTGCATTGTTGCGTTTTAAATGCATCTATATGTGTTGTTTTATTTTCATGTAGTTGGACTTGGCCACTTATAGCTGACGATTTTAGACGCTTTTATCGCTTGAGAATCATATTGGCTAACAACAACGAATCAGTCAAAAAGTTATCGTTGGAAAATCAAACAAGGATCTATCAGCTGTGTCCGTTTGGACAGGTTCTTCGTATGTCCTTCGATTACCCATAGCTATTGCTATCAACTGTTCCAGTTTGGTTTCGGTCAATGTTGCTGGAATAATAAGCGATTTCTATCTGCGCCTACTTAAATTGGTTGTGAGTCTCCAATACACGATTTCAGCTATCTAGATAATAGTTTTACGTAGTATTTAATTCGGGGTTGCTACTGATCATTCCGCGTTGGACCTCGTTAATGAAAGAGATGGACATGTAGAAGAGTATTTTTTCAGTATGGCCCTATTTGGGTATGACGTGAATACGATAACAGATCCTCAAAGAAGTTCTGAAATTAGTATAAAGCGATGTCATGCCAAGAATGGAAGCAGTTGTCAAGCCGCAGTAATGAATTCTAAATAATAATCATAATTTGTCTTTTTACAGGGATGCACTTTATTTGATTAAAAGTAAACCGTTTAGTAAAACTAAATAAGAACGTTGTCAGCACAAATGACAAACTTGACTGCAGATTTAGACATAACTAATTATAGGCTGGATTAACCGTTTATTTTAAATCTGAGGGAATTCGCATAAATGCCTCAGCTTACGTGAGTGAACAGAATAAGCAGCAGTGTTGACTACTATGGGTGGTTTGACACGTTTATCATTACGTGTAATGTTGGCTTTGCCGTGCAATATGATAAAGTAAACTTGATATAAATTCTCTGATATTGCTGCTCAGGGTACTACAGACATGTGTACGGGGTTGGATAATTATTAATTGACAAAAGTAAAACCCCACACACTTAAGAATAAGTATGGCCAACGTTGTGCGAATGCCGTCTGCACACGTATAAACAGCGTGTCAGGCAAAGGACTCCGTATTACGGACTGGTTGCGGCTTTATATTTGAATCTAAAAACATGCCTGAATTCACTTTTATACTGCCCGAACGAAACGCGCGAAACCGTTATTGGAATGAGAAAGTGAATAAAATGTAGACTTTCGGATTCAATGACGAAACCGTTTCGTCTAGACGGTGGTGGTGGTGGTGGTGGTGGTGGTAGTAGTAGTAGTAGTAGTAGTGGTGGTGGTGGTGGTGGTGGTGGTAGAACGTATGTCTTCCAACAAGCCCAGCTGAAAAATTATCAATTTTGCTTGTTTGCGATCCGGCAAAACACCATTGCACTGTTTGTCCTTCTTTCGGTACCAGTAGTGACACTCGAACTGCAGAAATTCTGCTAAGCGCATTGATTGCAGCATTCTCGATATCTGTGATTGTGTAACTTGCGTTGATCGACCTTCGACGAATAATTAGTTCTTAGTTCAATTTCTGAGGGATGTAAAAGAAATAGTGGCGTCTAACAAGTTCGACTTATACTGAATAGGCTTTTGCGTCCAACGAAACAATATTTTAGCACCGATTAACTTAGACAGTGATTTTTGAATAAATATCCCCTTTTAGTATGATCTATAGAAATACATCTTGCTAATAAATCGTCACAATGTTTTCTAGTAATGTATGCCTTATAATACTTGATAGGCATCCATCCGATATATAAGAATTAATATGACAAGCATCTGCAACCACATACACAAGTTCTGTTCAGAAGCTGTCAATATAATGACATCATCAACGTGCGCTGTAGTACCGATTAAGTTGGACACGAAGGATTCCATTAATCATTGGATCCGATTTTAAAACCAAATGGTACCTCAGTGGATTTGATATGACGTTGCGGTTACTGTGTGGGTAATTTCTACCGGTTTTCAGGCTAAACATAAATTTGCAAGAAGTACTGCTTTAGGTCAAGAAGGGCAAATCTATTATCTCTCGTGTTGCTTGTGTCTACCGTGATTAATTTGGAGGAGCTTCATACAACTTTGGTGGCGACATTCTGCTAAAGAGGTTGAATATTGTGGTACTGGATTCGAAAACATTACCGAAACTCAGGCAAACTACTTCATTTTGCACCGGTGTGTTGCATATCGACTGCCTCAAACGTATACGTTTCGATCCAGAGAGGTATATACGCTTATTCTGACAATAAATTTTCTTCGAAGACAATCCGATTCTGAGCAGACTACGGACCTTTGCCGATCATCTTCATTAAGCTTATAATTGTGAGCCACTAATAATACTTATTCGATTGTCAATGGTTGTGAGGTTGTCGGTTTTGTTTCCCAATGAATATGACCTTTCGTAGAACTATATCGATGTTTACGCTCAATATGCGATATACTGGTCACAGTTACTGATTTTGTTACTTTTTAAGACTGTCTGCCTCCATTCCCAGACCTGCTTTATATGCCAGCATTCACATAGAGTAACCTGGTTTTGTATTAGAGCTCATCAGAGGTGTCGACCACATCGTGATGTCTGTCATTGTCGAACTTTTTAGTGCATGGTTTTTTTCATCCAGACCTCCAGACGTCCAGTAGTATATACATGGTGTCCTCATGTGGCAAGAAACCGGAAAAGAACGCGGCTTGCATGGACAACCACGTACTATCGTGTGCACGGGCAGCTCTTATGGACGTGGATTAAATCTGTACACATCCGAAAACGTTTGGTGAGGCCAATAACGGAGGTAATCAAATGCGTTCGAAATTCTACCCTCGACAGTATACTGGAAATTAAAATTTGACTGCCATCATACGATCAACTAATTCCTGGCCGGCGACACATGAAATGTTTCCTTTTAACAAGATTTTTTTCTATCGCATCAATTTTTTTTGATCTACCACAGTGTAAGTATAGGCTTAAACTCTTAGGAAGGCCGGTTTTAACTGGTAGATTCGGTTGAAATCACGGACTGCAGTTCTTATGTCGCCACCCATGCCTCGATATCTATTTCTGTGTACCCCCATTTGTTAACCGTATATAGAATAACTTCTTTTGAATGATTATTAGTTTAAGGTATTGGATTAGCGAGCTAACATTCGTACCAGTTTAACCAAATATGTATAGGTGCTTGCTAGCATAAAGCGGACCCCTTGATTAAAGCAAATTTTAATAAAAACTCTACTTATAATTATTATCACCTCCAGCATTCTTTGCATCCTCGGGTAATTTGCTGGCAACCACCATCCATAAATGGAGCCATTGACGCGTTTTTCGGTCACTGCTACTCTACGTTATCTCTTCGCTGATACATCACAATAAAATGAAAACGTTTATTTTGACGCAGCAAAAAAATGTATTTGTTGCACCAATAAAATCACAGAAGGCATTGTTAGCTAATTGGGTCCATGTAACGTGTGCTGTATTTTGTAATTTTGCGGTGTGATTCTTAAGTTTACTGCCAAAAATGTGGAAGTTACCGGGAGAATTATGCTTTAAAGAATATTTAAAAAATTGACTTTAAAAGAAATAATCACACCGATGTTTAAATAAGTGTTTTTAAGAAGCCCTGATATTTTCGTATTGAGAATCGTCTTCGTTGCCCCACGACAATTTTATAGACTCGTATTATCATATGTTCCAAGGTAGCTTTCGGGCAAAATATCTGTGAGTAAATTAGATGAATTAGATTTTTAATTCGAAATCGCGTAGTTAACTATTTGATTTGTTTTATATGTTAAGTAAGCAATAAAAAAATTTAAATCATGCAATACCTGTTGTACGAGGTGCCGGATTTGACATTAATAATTAGCCTTACATGTTTAAAATGACAATGTCTTTGTAATATATTTGTAAATGACCTACTTCTAACATTTTAACTTGGTCTATGAGTGTTTATTTTGTTCCATGCAAATCAGAACAATATTTTTGCACCATTTTAAAATAGATAATACACTCTTTAGACAGTCCACGGGATATCTGAATTATGTGTGTCTTAATTAATAATGTTAACTTTTACCAGCATTGCTACTCTTCTAATATTGCTTCCAATGCCGTTAATTCGAGTTTATCCAATTTTGTATTTGCTGACTATAATGAGTGTTATATAAATATACTTCTGGTACAGAAGGAAGTATTGATCTACCATCTACTGTCTTATTCTGATCACAATGTTGCTCAGATTTTCTTAATTTCTACGTATTACAAAATGTTTCGGTGTTTTAAATTGTATATACCTTTTAGCTGGAAATTCTTTAATTAATGCTTAAATGATGATGTAAATCTCGTAGTGCTGTCCTTCTTGTCTGTTATCCTTTTAGTTTCGGATTTGACCTTTTAGTTGTTGGAACACTTTAAAATGTACAAGCTTGCGAACATGATGTTTTCAGTAATAGAAAAGATTTTGATTTTGTAATTACAATTTCGCAAATAAATTCATCTCCCGCTATTGCACATTTTAGTTACTGAGTGCTTGATCTGGTGGAGATTCATTTATACGTACATTTTTCATTGTTCTGAATGCTGCCACCCAGTTCTTCTGTTCTCATACAAAATATCCGGAATGTTTAATTTATCTCCGTTAATAAGGTCTCTATATCTATTCGAAACATCTATTAACTTCAATTCATACATATGATATAAACGCTATATTTACATTCGTATGACGGTAAGTTTGTCATAATCATTCGTCTTTTACTAATATTAATAATAGAATCTCTTTTACTATCAGTTCTGGCGTTTAATATGCTGTGGCGTAGAACAGTGACATGTGCCGATATAGATAGCCTGTCTTCAATTTTGTTATATCCAGATTAACCATTATTATGATTGCTACTCTTTTATAATTTGTGCAATACCTATTGAATATGCTCCTTTTTACGAAATCATGTATACATACTCTATTGAATGGCTATTTTACAAGTATATACTGAAATTAAAACTGCTGTGCAGAGGGAAATAGACTGTCTAGTCTGTGTAAGAATTGGCTAAATATTTGACATTTCTTATTTGAACATTATAGTACAAATCATTATCTCTGTTAACGTGTCTTAGTCTAGTCACTCATTCGTTTTCCATGCTCTTCAAATTATGTAGCGTCAGCTCTCAGTGCTAAGACTGAATTAGTCAGACATCCAGTTTGTTTATAATTTCGTTAATGCTGTGCACTCACTACTAATAATATTAACGACTCGTATATATCGAACTAGTTGGCCTGACAGGGCCTGTTGATGACTGCTGCTAGTGTTTGCAAAACTAGTGTCTTGACTGGTTAAGTTGGATGGATTAGTTAAAATATTTTGAAATGTGTGTGTGGTGTGAATGTGCATTGGTAGTACACAGAATTTTGTTATGTGAGTATGTCAATAAACGACGTTTGTTTTAATTTTGCTTCCTACGGTTTTGTTGTATTGTGTGTGTTAATGTGTTGTGTGTGTCTCTTTTAACCTCAATAGAGTTAGAACTTGTTTAAAATAGCATGTATTTCTTGTGCCTGTAACGCTCTGGTATAGTCAATACAGAATGCGCTATATATCTACCAATAGTATATTTTAATTGTGCGGTCTTTTATCTCTGTCTCTAGACCTATTTATGTGTGTGTATGTTAATGCATAGTGACAATATATGTGGTGTATTCAGATTGTAATTTTATGTTTTGTTCAATAATATTGTCATTTGTGTGTTTGCATTTTAGATGCTTGTGTTTATTTCCAAAAATGCGTTAAACTTTGTTCACGTTAATTTTAACACTGATAAATGAAGAGTATTGTTCTCATGTTGGTCGTTGTCTAATCTGATTCATTGTTGTTGTTTTGTTCGTTACGGTAAATATTTGTTGGTTATTTTGATCGTATTTTATAATACTATCACTTAAGTTACTTTTACTGATTTCAATTATACTTTAGCTTAGTCATCCATCCAAATGGATATGGATTTTAAGTTCTTTACAATTTCACCAGAAAAGCGCTCCTTTACTTGTTATCTTTTTGTGTGCACAAGTGTGTATGTGTATGCGTAGACTAACGCTCGTCTTTTCAATTCGTTTTGCACAAACTTAATTGCTTTCTTGTTTATGTGTCTGTACGACTGTATAATTTGTGATTAGCGTATAGCTATTTTAGACGGTTAAGCTACTAGTTCTTATATGCAGGCTCTGCCATAAATTAATTACACATTGTCTCGATTGGCATAAAACAAACGTCCGTGCGTGGACTTCAATTAAATGAATGCACGAATTATGAGCACCGTAGTTGCTCTGTTTCTGTCTCTTAGGCTGTATGTATTGACTTATTTTCGTAAATAAATTTATCTACGAGAGTGTAAAACAAAAAATACTAGGCCGATTTAAACATATTTAATCTAAAATGCTAATAGATTTCTTGTAGGCATATGTAGTTAGGTAAATGTTTTCGCAAATGAGCGAGTGATTCGCAATCATTTCGCACGTTATAATTCAATATAGGATTGTTGTTTAAGCCTTTCTTTATTTATGGCTGCGCTAACGATGTAAGAATAGATGTTAGCATGCCTTATATGTCATTGAAACCATATTATCCTTTATGTTAGGGCATGCATAAGCGAAGCCTTGAATGCATTAGATATAAATTGACTTAATTATGGTGAACTCTGTTTTCCGCATAATTCTGTTTATCAATTCATTTCTTAGTTTTTGACGTTGCGATTCTGCGCAATCAAGTGTACTTTATCAATGCAAGGCGTGTTTGAACACGAGGTCGTTTTTTACTTTTTTATTTTAAATATTCACAGTAGTTAAGTGTGTAGGAATTATGAAAACTGACTGACTGCGGTGAATTCACTTTCAATTCTCAATTTCAACCATGTCAAAGTTGGCCTAGCTGGTTATTATCGAGTTTCTGTTTTTTGCTGAGCTAAATAGACTGATCGCGTGATTTTTTTCTATTTCATCTTCCTAGTAGATAGTTCTCACATTTTCTTTCTATAATTTAATTATGTTCATCAGTATAGTGTAATGGGGCTCTGTAGTATGTTTAATATCCTACACTGTCACGCAGAGCCTGTAAAAGAGAACTAAATTTTGTATAGCTGAAATTATTGACAAATTTCAAAACAAAAGTTTATTTTAAAATACTAGAATATTTTTAGGAAAATTTATTCGATATCTCAAAAAGGGAAAATACAAATATACGAATCTGTGCTTCGGCATTTTAAAAAGGCAAAGAATCTTGTATCATTAAGCTTTGAGAAAAGCGAACTTATATGCCCATGAAGATGTGATTAACATTAAGACCTAATTTTCATGTAGCTGAATACTTTTATGGCTAATTTATCTACGTATAATTTTAAATTTGGTACTTTCAAAAAATGATAACGAGAGAGAATAAAAAATACGTGTAGGCACTTTTAAATACTGTTTTTTCGGCAGGTACGTATTAGGTGTTGCGAACCAAGTAACGCAATAGTTCAGTTGTGACTAGAAGGATTAACCAAAGACAGCATGAACGGAAAGTATAATCTCGTGCACATTCGTTTCGTGCTTACTGGAATGGTTTTTAAATGATTTTGCTTGATAAATATCTATCGGTACTGGACAGCGCGGTGTGATGTAATTTTGTGATCATTCAATCCATACAGTGTTGATCTACACGAAGGCTCCTTTTATTTTTTTACCAACCATATGATGCGGTTGGTCTGATCCTAGTCAGTACCACCGTCATTTCAACATTTGCTCCAACGAACTTGCTGCATAAATTTTCAAATAGATAAATACTGGCTTAATTGATGTCATAAGACCGGTCCTCGATCTGATTTGCGGATCGAAATAATGAATTAGTCATATTGACTGTTGACAGTGCCGTAAATTTTTTTAAAACCTTGTCAATAGTGCCAGTGAAAACACAGTCTTCCAGATGCTGGTCTTTTTCCTATTACATTTTTGAAATTTTCGTCTGGGACTTAGAAGGTCTTACTGACGTATACCGGTAGGAACATGCGTGCATATGTTTCATCTGCAAACGCTTTATAAAAAAATAATTTTTATTTAAACCTAGATTATGTGATTAAGGAACACATACACACACATTCTGGGCGGTACTTGAAATGTTTCTAATGCGGGCGATACCGATATACTGGATCAATTGCCTTTGCTTTCTAACATGATATGGAATTTAAACTAATCAAAAACATAGATACATTCATATATATATATATATAGATATATATAATTATTAATTTTCAGCAAAAGGTATACGCTAAATGAGGTAGCAAAGACAATTCATCCAGTAGACTGGTTTCGTACTTACCTAGCCATAATTGTGTTGTGGAGAGGTTTATTTTGTATTATTTCTGAGTTATTCTGATAAATTTTACTCATAACAACTATGTATTCCTCTCTCTCTCTCTCGTACATCTTACTGAAAATGTCTGTTTTTAGATTGTTTATTACCTGATCTGCGTTTTGACTGACGCAGTTTTCATTGTTCCAGTAGTTTTGTTTTTGTCAAAATGTTCTGATGAATAAATCCGATTATAACAATAAAATGTTAGAACAGTTAAGTAATGCTAAATTATAAACTAAAATAACAAAACACCCTTCTGATAAGTTGCAAGGGCAAGTAACATTATTAATCAATAATATGATGTCTAGTGAGGAATTGGATTCGACGCATGATAATACTCTCAATCAAAGAGATACGGTTGCACCCAGAGTTTATAGTTTAGTTAAAGTGCATAAGCCGGGTAATCCTTTAAGAATTATAGTGAATGTACAACACTCCCCAACATATAAAATTTCTAAGCTTTTGTGCCGTAGAATATGTAAATATTCCTATTTCTTAGAACATGCTAAACTTGCAAAACTCATCATTTGATTGAAATTTTTGATAAATGTGTATTAGATGAAAAGACTGGATTAGATTTAGTATATATGTACACGAATATACCTGTATCTGAGGCTTGTTATAGACGTTTCCTAGTTTATCACCGCTTAATATTAGAAGGAAGCAAAATGACGATCAGACACGTCATGGGAGTGATGTATATTTGCTTCCTTCACTTTATTTATATTTTGGAAGGAATTTTATAAACAAAATTGAGGTGTTTCAATGGGACAACATGTGTCGGTCCCAATAGCTAATATCCTTATGCATTATTATGAAAATAATCTGTTGGATAAGACTACACTGAAACCAAAATTGTACCTGCGTTTCTTGGATAACATATTAATGTTCTGGTACCATGGTGATAACGAAATGGTAAATTTCTTAAATTTAGCTAATCGAATGAGTGAAGTCCAATTTACCTTTGAAAGGTGTTCATCAGGTGAATTACTATTTTTGGATGTCAAATTATTTAGAAATGGCAGAAATTGAGAAGAGTTATTTATAGGAAGGATTCTTATTCAGAAATCCATTTTAATTTCAAGTCCAGTCACCCGTATCGTATGAAAGTCGGCATCTTAAAGTTATTAACATAAAGAAGTCTTAAGTTAGTTTCGTTTCTTAAACGTGAGAGGTATATTGAAACTAATGAAGGCTATCGATAAGTTTAGCCGAAATATATTTAAAAAAGAAAACTACTGGATCAATGGAAGCTGCGTTAGTCAAAACGCAGATCAGGTAATTTCAATTAATCCAGATTCGCAAAAACAATTTTCATTCAATTAAATTGTTTCGTTGTCAGCATAAGGTAATCAGTAAATGAGGTAGCAAAGGCGATTCATCCAGTAGACTAGTTTCGTACTTACTTGGCCATAATTGTGTTGTGGAGAGGTTTATTTTGACTTATTTCTATGAGTTATTCTGATAAATTTTACTCATTATAACTAGGTATTCCTCTCTCTCTCTCTCGTACATCTCACTAAAAATTACTGTAGTTATATATATATATATATATATATATATATATATATATATATATCACTCCTTATGCTTGTATGGCAGTGAAACACTAGTCACTTTTGACTGTTGAATGATGGACATGATGATTTAAAGCTAACTAGAAAAAATGACCTATAACTTCAAATTTCTTGTAGTCTATGACACGGATGGCGCAATGGATAAAATAGACTCCGAAGCGCACATATCTACGTTCGCGTCCTGTCAGCGGCAAATTCTGGGCGTCACTTAAAGTGTTTCTAATGTGGTCGAAACCGATCTACTGGATGAATTTCCTTTGTTTTCTAACACACGTTAGAAAGCGGCTATACCTAGATACATGCATATATAATTTTTAGAAAAAAATAATTAAATGTTTATTTTTCAGCATAAGGTAACCACTAAATGAGGTAGAAAAGGCGATTCATCCAGTAGTCTGATTTCGTACTTACTGGGATATCTTAAATTTTTTTGCCAAGAACAAGGCTCTATCCGGGTAGCACAGTTTTAGCGTTTGTGACTATTCATTGCCTCATCCTGTCGATCTCAATACACAATTTTCAGTTATATTTATTCAGGTGGAGCCTATGCGGCGTGTTTTTATACGTAAAGTTTAAACTAGCCATTTTCTATTTTCATTTACATTACACAAGATTGCTGCTGACTGCGCTCGAACCGGGCTCGATGTCATTGTTTTTACTGTCGACTATTAAAATTTTAACAATAGTGGCTGATATCTTGGTTGGAAATACAAGTCATACTTGTTTAAGCCGTACTCATAATGTTTGCTCGAATATATGATATCGATTATGAACTTGATAAGTGATATTAACAAAAATTTTAAAAATCAACTATTATTTGGTGAAAATTTTCTGCTGATGTAGCAACAAGTGGCGCAACAACAACAGGTTGCCCAGCAGCAGGCCGTAGCTGCTCAACAGCAGCAACAACAACATCAACAATTGCAACAACAACAGCAACAACAGGCTGTTCAACAACAACAACAACAACAACAACAACAGCAACAGGCAGCAGCTCAACAGCAACAGGTTATTCTTTTTTTATTTCATCACCTCTTGCGTAAATTTCGGTGTTCCACCCTCGATCCTTGTGATTAAATGCCGATTGTTTTGGTTAGGGCTCGAGAAATGCCAAGACAACTGCAGTCATTTACACGAGCTGCAATATGGTAGATAAGTTTAGCGGCCGTATAATGCTATTCCTGGTACCGGTCACTTCATTGCGCGAGAATACGTGTCTTGTGACTAACAGCGCCCAGTACACGTCTGATTTATTCCATTAATCTTCTCGAACCCATCTAGTCGTAGAAATTTATTTTCAATATATGTATTTATAAAGGGGTGTATGTATGCATCCATTTCAATATGTATGCATTTGCGTTTAAACAAATGATGTTAGTTTTGACGAGTGTATTTATGTAATGTATGTGTGAAGTTTCTTTGAATTCATTAATTTTGGATATATATATATATATATATATATATATATATATATATATATATATGTGTGTGTATATACGAATGTGAATGTGTGTTAATGAGTGGAAGAATGTATGTTTGAAGGAACGTGTGATCATATGGTCGGCAAAACTTTATTAATTCGTTCCAAATTAATTGACGCAAATCATAGAAATTAACTTTCAGTTATAAGATTTTCTTCAAACATGTATTTAGTATTAATTCGTTCCAAATTAATTGACGCAAATCATAGAAATTAACTTTCAGTTATAAGATTTTCTTCAAACATGTATTTAGTGCAGAAAAGTCAGTTCATCCAGTAGACCGGTTTCGTCCTTATTGGGAACTCATCAAGTACTGGCCAGAATTTGCCGCGGACAGGATACGAACCTGGGCACGTCTGCTTCGGAATCTGGTGCTCTAACCACTGAGCTATCCTGCCGCACACTACACTACACACAATTTTCAGTTATATACTAACTAATGTAACTTGGTTAGTCAATTTTTCCTTTAGGTGGAGCTCATATGGCATCCATTTAGACCCAAAGTTCCAACTAACCAAGCCCAATCTGTCATTACTGAACAGACACCACATTACATGGGGAAGTGGTATTGAAATGAACATTTATATAATTAAACGAACATTGGTTGCGCGGGTGGTGATAACAATTATTATAATCAAGGTTGCGGTCTTGATATAAACACCGGACCCATTAATTACTTACATATGTCAGTATAAACTAAGAATTGTATAGTGTAGAACAGGCAATTCATCCAGTAGACCGGTTTCGTCCTTATTGGGAACTCATCATGTACTGGCCAGAATTTGCTGCGGACAGGATGAACTCAAGTACGTCTGCTTTGAATCTGGTGCTCTAACCACTGAATTGCCTTTTCTACACTATACAATTCTTAGTTTATACTGACATATGTAAGTAATTAATGGGTCAGGTGTTTATATCAAGACCGCAACCTTGATTATAATAATTGTTATCACCACCCGCGCAACCAATGTTCGTTTAATTATATAAATGTTCATTTCAATACCACTTCCCCATGTAATGTGGTGTCTGTTCATTAATGACAGATTGGGCATGGTTAGTTGGAACTTTGGGTCTAAATGGATGCCATATGAGCTCCACCTAAAGGAAAAACGAGGATAGCTCAGTGGTTAGAGCACCAGATTCCGAAAGCAGACGTGCCCAGGTTCGTATCCTGTCCGCGGCAAATTCTGGCCAGTACTTGATGAGTTCCCAATAAGGACGAAACCGGTCTACTGGATGAACTGACTTTTCTACACTATACAATTCTTAGTTTATACTGACATATGTAAGTAATTAATGGGTCAGGTGTTTATATCAAGACCGCAACCTTGATTATAATAACTGTTATCACCACCCGCGCAACCAATGTTCGTTTAATTATATAAATGTTCATTTCAATACCATTTCCCCATGTAATGGGGTGTCTGTTCAGTAATGACAGATTGGGCATGGTTAGTTGGAACTTTGGGTCTAAATGGATGCCATATGAGCTCCACCTAAAGGAAAAATTGGTAGCCTCAGTGGTTAGAGCACCAGATTCCGAAGCAGACGTGCCCAGGTTCGTATCCTGTCCGCGGCAAATTCTGGCCAGTACTTGATGAGTTCCCAATAAGGACGAAACCGGTCTACTGGATGAACTGACTTTTCTGACACTATACAATTCTTAGTTTATACCGACATGTAAGTAATTAATGGGTCAGGTGTTTATATCAAGACCGCAACCTTGATTATAATAATTGTTATCACCACCCGCGCAACCAATGTTCGTTTAATTATATAATGTTCATTTCAATACCACTTCCCCATGTAATGTGGTGTCTGTTCAGTAATGACAGATTGGGCATGGTTAGTTGGAACTTTGGGTCTAAATGGATGCCATATGAGCTCCACCTAAAGGGAAAATTGACTAACCAAGTTACATTAGTTAGTATATAACTGAAAATTGTGTGTAGTGTAGTGTGCGGCAGGATAGCTCAGTGGTTAGAGCACCGGATTCCGAAGCAGACGTGCCCAGGTTCGTATCCTGTCCGCGGCAAATTCTGGCCAGTACTTGATGAGTTCCCAATAAGGACGAAACCGGTCTACTGGATGAATTGCCTTTTCTACACTATACAATTCTTAGTTTATACTGACATATGTAAGTAATTAATGGGTCAGGTGTTTATATCAAGACCGCAACCTTGATTATAATAATGTATTTAGTGCTTTTTTATTTATGCTAACTTGAATAAAATAAATAGAATAATCTTTGATTGTGAGAATTATATGAATCAAGTTTGCGAGCATGCAATAATTACCAAACCCGTTGTGTTTTACCCGTAACACAACAACAGCACTGCCGTCAGTTACGCGTTCTGACGTTAGTTTTGATGTCGTGTGATTAGATATTGATTTGGTGTTTACGTCGCGCTCAAGAACTTGATTTAAAGGAATGAATAAAACTAATTGGATAATTAATGAAAAGTATTATATGATCAACGAAAGTAGAAGGCCGTTAGTACATCTAACTGCCAGTAATTTTTGTCTTGCGAATGGTTACGCATTTGATTTGGTGTTTTTTTTCAAATTCCCAAGCTTGATTTAAACAAGTACTTTAATGGGATGCTTACTTGTTCATCTTACCGTTTTTTGTTTTATATTAAAAAGTGCTGTTAAAATGCTTATCCGTTCAGCCTATACCCGCTTTAAGACGCTAGCCTCAATCTCTAGCCTAAATACATTATTATTTTATTGTAGACCAACAGTCCTCTCAAAACTTGTAATATTTCGAAGCCTATGATATACTTTGTAGTTAGACCTTGCCGGATGGTAGACAGAAAATTTCCATAGCATTGGACTAATAAGCGTTGTCTCTTTTGTAATTGTATTAACGTTTCAGCATCAAGCACAAGTACAACAGGTGCAACAAGTCCAACAGCAGCATCCTCAAATTTCCGCCGCTCAAGCGCACACTTTAATGTATGCTACACAGGCTGGTGCTCATCAATTTCCTGGAATGCAACAGGCCGGCGTGCAGATTTCTAATCAGGTTCGTTTTAGTAACATAATTATTACGCTACTACCTGAACTTCTCACTAATTGTAGAAAGAAACCGTTTTAAAAGAAAGCGCCAATTAACTAAACCCAATATTGTCAAGGTTGTGAAACATTTGTTTACCAGAGGTTCCGAGCCAATAGCGCGTTGATAAGGAGTGCACACATTTATAACATACTAGTACGATCCATTATGTGCGACATGTATCTTTTTCTAGCTTATTTTACTTATTTACTAAACATTCATGTGTTCCCATTTGATGTTCGTCAACTCTAACATTTACCTGATTATCGGGTTGCGATCCGATTTGTTTGCATCCACTGTCTTCCTGATTTTTTCTCCAGAATTTTCGATATCCGGATACGGATATCTTTTTCAATGGAAAGCTCATCATAATAAGTTGACAATCAATATGTCAACCCAAACATTTGACCTAGATTTACTAAAAGGTATCGAAAGTTTTAATTAGTATGGGAATACGCGAATATCATACGAGGTTGAGATTTAAGTAGCATGTTCCTATAGGATACAACTGAAAAATCGATTCTAGTGATAGCTTGTGATGCACTGAACATGGTGCTAGTATGCAGCTCGTGCAATGAAGTCCAACATTACCATTCTGTTAAACCAGTGTAAACGTGGATGCTTCATTAACTCCGAGGTAGATACAAATAAAAAAGTATATCGTAATGCATGTCATCATCATACTGTTAGTAGCAACATACTTTAAAAAGAAAATCGTTGCATGCCTAAAATTAATTATACTTTCATTTCGATTTATACTAGCAACAGCAACAAGCCATTGCGACAGCTCAACAACAGCTGCATCAACTAGCTTATGCCGCGGCTGCGAATCAGTTGCCGGGTAAGTCTACTCATTAATAGTTCGTTGTATGAAATAACTTACTGCACAGCGAAAAATTTACTTTGAACATTAAATCTGTAATTTAATAAATTTTCGCCATGGTAACAAATTTTTTGCAAAGGAACCATATATGTTTCCACTTTCGTGTTATTGTTATGTGTTTATAATAAAATATGTTATTATTAAAATCGACTTAGGGACCAATTGTTTCAGAAAATTGTAGTTTGATTCCCTTTGGTCAGTGTTGTAACTGACGTAATTTGCAATGTTTCGTTACTGATACACAAATATATTTGTTTGTTTGTTTTAGCATTGAATACTTGATGTCAATATTTTTGCGAACGTTGGACTACGTACAATACTAGGTTTCACATAGAGATTTGTTTTTGTTGAGAAATAGCAAATTTAATAATCGTGGTGATATGACTATCTAAAGAAAGATTAAACCTGTACGATGTATTGCTTGTACTACTAGTTAGGTGCATTTTTCAACACTCCCGTTTGCGCGGATGGTGGTAATTATTTGAATAAAATTTTCGACCTATAAATAATTGAATTTTGTTCATATTTTTCTATGCAAAACTTTATTTGAATAATCCTCATGTCGCTTTAAGATTGAGTCTATTGGTTTTATTTACACCATTACGCTTTTCACCATGTCAAACAGCTCAACAACAACAGAATGCAATTCACGCGCAGCAACAACATGTTCAACAGCAACAACAGGCGCAGCAGCAACAGCAGCTTCAGCAGCAACAACTACAACAACAACAGCAAATGGTGCAACAGCAGCACCACTTGTTAAATCAACAACAGCAACAGCCACAACAACAGGCACAGCAACAGCGGTGGCAGATACAACAAACGCCTCAACAGCAGGCTCAACAACACGCGATCCTCCAGCAGCAGCAGCAGCAGCAACAACAACAACAACAAACTGCACAACAACAACAATTTGATGCCGCAGCAATGCAACAGCAGTATGCAGCACAGGCTGCAGCAGTAGCTGCTGCCCAACAGCAACAGCAGCAACAACAACAGCAGCAACAGCAACAATATGCTGCCTACCAACAGCAATAAAATTTGCAGTCTCGTTTGCTAAAATGATCTAAGTGGAAACAGTGTTGACGATTGACAAGCTTAGCTTGTCGTTACGCATATTACGTAAACGTTAATTATGTGGGCCAATGGAAAATTACCGATTTTAATATTTTTTTAAATTCGTCTCTGGCACATGTTGCTTTTATTGTGAAGATAAAATCCAGTATCACACTAGTCTCGCGAACATTTTTGTCATAGTTTAAATTTGTTTAGAAACAGCTTATTTAGGATTAACATGAAAACTTAATTCCATTCAAATAGGTGCGCTGTCCTAATTTAGTTATACGGGAGGCGGGCTGATCCCCTTATCTTGCTTTACTTCTTTAGATTTTGCCTTATATTGCCAACAAGCTAACAGATATGTCAAACCCATTTAACGACTTGTTGGTTTAGCACTTATCGTCTGCTAATTTGGACATTCGCGTATAATAGAGTCTCTTTTTAACGTGATTTTGTGTAATACTCATTTAATTTATTAGCCAAACACGTTGGATAAGAGCAGTTCTCATGAAATATTATCTTTAATGAGAGTATCTGAAAAAGACGAAACTAAAGCATTCCTCTGCAAAATATGCTTACTAATTTGGTTTCCGTAAACGATTTGTCTGCGCGTTTTTATACACTTATTCTTCATACCGTATTGACTTAATTTGTATTTTGGCTTGTATATATCTCATTTTATGTACGCTAAAATCGTTAGTTCAATTATGCTCAGGTTTTTTACGGTCAAATCATGAGTACGATTTTGTTGCTATATTTAGTATTATTATGTAGTAATATAGATAGTAAAAACAAGTCGCCTTAGAGATTTAAATTGATTTTTGGTTACATTTTCTGTCATATTTTAATTTCGACTTTGCTTGCCATATCTGGTAGAAAATGACTTTGGAACAAATAATGTATTTAGTTTTTTCTCAGGGTGTACCTTTTGCAAAGAAGAACTTCTTGTTGCTTCTAGTTTTCATAATCTAGTAACGGTCCCTTTTATGTACATAAACCCGTTCCTGTGCACTATTCGTCTCATTCACTAAAAATCTGTATCTCGGTATGTTTTAACATACGGTATACAGAATTCCTTATATACAGTTTAATCCCGGTACATTTCTTGGGAAACCTAAATATATTCTGTATTTTACAGACATCTTTTAAGATTTTAAGTTCCTGTTAAGTTTTCTGCCTTGCAGTACTTTGGCAGCTGAAATGCCACAAGTATAATTGTAATGTGTAAAGTTTAATAATTATTTGTCGTATGAGAAGACACGTACAGAGTTTTGTTGCTATCATTATTTCCAAATTTATTATTAAAATTTAACATTTATAAATGTCTGATCTGTAATTAAATTTATGCATTTGCAAATCAAACCATCATGAAATTATCAATTGAGTTGTTTTGGCTACTTTAATCAGGAAGGGGAAAATGAAGATAATCTTAAAGAGTTTATTGCTTGAATCAAGCAAAATTGGCCTGATGTTAATTTATTTATTTTGGAAAAGAATTCATATGGCAAAATCTCGATATTTATAAAATGAAAATTTTACTAGTTACAGAGGTCCTAAGTCAGCATGAACAAAAAGTATAATCTCATGTCTACATCTGTTTTGTTCTTACTATCTACTCGTCAGTAGTACACGGTATTATGCCCTATAACCGCTATATTGTTGGTGAAGGAACCCGTGACATTTACATACTTACTTTACTGCGGCTGACTCCTTTTGGAGGATAAGCCGGCTCCATTGAATTGTGACATTTCATGGAGTTTCTTGGGAATTTGGTACAAGTGGTGTCCCCTCACAACTTTGGATTTACACAATCTCCTACACGAATGTGTAAATCATGAGTAGTGGAGTTAACTTCACGATATATTCCGAGCCTGTAGAAGAGAATAAAGATCACCATTTTCAAGATACCGATGATGTACAAAGGACCAACGCAATGGATTGTAACACTAATAATTGCAATTTAATTTTAACGCGCTGAATTTGGTTTATTCTGCTGGTCACATTTGAATTATATATATATATATATATATATATATATATATATATATATATATATATATATATATATATATATATATAGCGAAATATGATAATTGATGTCGATTAAGGCCAGAGCGTATGGATTTGCAATAAACGTACTCAATACATACACAAGACGCCTTCCCTCTATGTTATTTTTGATTTCTACTGTCGCAATGGTGATAAATAGGCATCAGTAGTTTTGTGATAGTTCGCGTCCATTTTGACAAATATAAGTATTGTAAAATCGTAAGAGTTGTAGATGAAGTAGGATGTTTAAGGCATGATGGGCGTTTTAAGACTAGTCTAGTTTTATAGTGCTTAGTGCTCATGAAATCTGAAGTTTGAATACGTGGGCAAATTTTCAATCAACCACGTATTTTTAAATTCAATCACAATTGTTTCTCATTTTATTGTTGATCATACTAATTTTGGAGAATCTATTGATGCAGTGACAAAGATACGTGTATCACAGGACACAAAATATAAAGCTATTGTAAAGGCTCAAAAACAAATAAGATAAAATGGAGACAATCTGAATATTAATAAAGTTTTATAAAAACCGGTTGATTGTAAAAAGCCTAAATCCTCGTATATGCCGGTTTATCTGTGTACATAAAATTTTAACGATCGAAGCAATGTATAGAAGAATTCGAACCGAATAATGCAGCAACCAACATTTTTGCAATTAAGGAGAATTTTATTATTGGTAAATAAGCCATATGTTTTAGTCTGTTTTACTAGAAATTTTTGTAACGATTTACCTTAGTATACACTAAAATCGAAAAAAGCAAGATGCCCGATGTTTAATTGGTCCATAAGTTACAAAAGGGTTCTAGCAATTTAACAATTGATTGCGCGAGTGGTGGTAACAATTCTTTAAATCAAGTTTGGGAGCATGAAGTAAACACCGATCCCATTGTATTTAACCATTCGGCTAACGGTAGTTTTATTATGTTGTTCGACGACTGGTTAAATACGATGGGGTTTGTGTTTAAATTAAGCTCGCAAACTTGATTTAAAAAAGGTTTCCAACAGTGTGGGACTCCTAAATTCCATTAGAATTACTTGCATATTCCATTAAAAATGTTTAACTTATCTTTTGATAATACTTCTTTTAGCGCAGCGACCGGGAACGTCGCCTCTTCAGAGAAGGTTTGACAAAAAAGAATTAACCAATATATAAAAGAAAAGAGAAACAAATTTTTAACATAGGGAAGCGGTATGGATGTGACTCGTCCAGCTGTAGGTTTATGATAATTTACCAAAATCCAAACTAAATTTGACAAATATTCGATTGATGCCTGAAGAAGTAAAGAGATTCAACAATTTAATGCTCCGAAGTTCGTTAAAAGTCCTTGTAGATCGATAAATGCAGTGATCGGTAATTATATCTCATGTGAAATTTGATAAGAGGGAGTCCGACAAACGGTATGAAAAAGAAATAACAAAAATTAAACATGTCAAGAAGATTTTATTTGTGAAGAGACCAACTATATAAATTGGAAAGTTTACAGTTTACTTTAAATCTGAAGAAACTAGTAGTACGTATATCACACAAAATGAAACTAAAGTGGTAAATAAACGAACAATGGTTGCACGGGTGGTGATAATTATCACACCATAGATTGTAATAAAGTGATAAATATCAATTCGTTTTCGCACACGTCATATATATATATATATATTAATAACGGAATGGAGAGGGCAAGATACTGTGAATATTCAGGCGCAAAATTTTCACAGTAAAGAGATCATTAAAAAAGTTGAAAATTGCCTGCTAAATAAAAATAACAGTAACAGTGCAAAGAAGTCTCCTTTTTCCTTAAAAGGAGCTACACTACCAAAAGAACCTAAGCTAATAGTTACAATGGGGTAACAAGTAATCAAGGAACAAATTTTGAGATAGTCCGATAATAAATTAGGAAATATTGAATTACTCTCCTCTATCTATAAGTTAATCGCAATCCGTTGTCCTTATTCTTTACTTGATCGAGTTTCTGATTTTTAATCGTGCAACCTTTGCTTCCCACCATTAATAAATGCTGTATTCGAAATTGGACCTAGTGATTTTCCGACAGCTGTTTCAATCATTATGTCATTTTATGGTTTAATTTCGATAGATCTTCCAATAAATCTTGTCGAAAAACTACGACCACAGATTGATATGCGTCTGCACCCATCCCAATTAATTGTGTCTTTATTGTGTGACGTGTAACATCTAATCCATTAACGTGGCCATACTTACACGCGGCTTTATGCTCCACTCTTCTGTCCTTAATTGGGTGCATGATTTCATCCACATACATGAGTTTACCGTCGTTACATAGAATTTCATATGCTACTAATGTGTTTAATGGTTCTATTATCTCCTTTTGGTTGGGAAGTTTAGTGCCCACAGTAGGATTCTATTGTGGATTTGACCGCATTTTTCTTGTGCGGGACAATTGATAGCACTCATAGGTCGGTAAAATCTTGAATTTTTTCATTTTCAGGTGATGTAATTGATGTAATTTGTCTGAAAATGACGTTGGAACAAGATTTTCCATTGTTCTTCCAAATTTTCGAGCCCGAATTTCCAGGCTCATCTTCAGGGTTGACACAATACGCACAGGAGTAAAACACAACTTGTGGCAAATATGGTATCCTCATTCAAGACAGATATATTTATATTTATTTTAATTCCAATTATCTGGTCTTCATACCTAGTCTCTAATACTCAAATGTATACAAAAAACTTAGCCTTGTCCCCCTCCGCGCACACAACCACCTATAAACATGTGTATTTTACTAAAGTGACATTTTATTGAATAACTATAAGCACACCTAATGGATTGACATACACGCCAATCCATGATGTCTATATTTTAATTTCTGTTCCGGACGCATAGAAAGATCAACAAAATTTTGATTTCAATCCTGCAGTAATCCTCACATGCCCCCAGTTTACCTAATCCTATCCAGCTTGCAATCGGTTATAGACCGAGAGAGAGGTTAATAAAACTGTTGAAAGAATGTATAGTATTATTATCGTTTTGACCGAATACGGAGTCTACACTAACTAAATCGCCTCTCAACCAAATACACAATAATACTCATATCCTATATAAATTAGTTTCTTCATCAAAATATCTGTGTCGAAATCATGTATATATGTATATAATAAATTAGTATTATTTATATATATATATATATTTTTAAAAAAATTTTATTTACTTAATTATAATTATATATATATATATATATACTAACTCACTTCTTATAAAAACATCCATTTATATATAATTCAACACGCTATATATTATGTATATATAGATCAGCATGTAAGTAACTCACTATATATTATGTATATATAGATAAGCATGTAAGCATCCATGTGGGTTCTTCCTACATCTTTAATATATATCTATATATCCATCATATATATATACATATATACGTGTATACACCATATATATATAATATGAATATCATACAAGCAACACTGTGAGTCCCTCAACGGATAAATTATATCGGTCAAAACGCTTTTGATAATAATCTCCTACATATATCTTGTAAATATCTAAATAAGCATTTAAGTAATCATGTGAGTTCACCCCACATCGTAAATGAATATTTAGAATCCTTCATATATATATATATATATATATGTATATATATATGTCTCTGCGTAATATGTATGTATATATAACTATATACTTATTTATAATTATATATAACCACATCTTATAAAAACATCCATTTATATATACGTCCACACGTTGTATCTACGCATATATAGATAAGTATATCAGCAACAATGTAGGTTCTTCCCACATCTATTATAAATATCTATATATCCATATTATATATACACGTGTTTACCCATATACAATATGAATACCATATAAGCAACACTGTGAATCCTTCAACGGATAAATTATATCAGTCAAGAAGTTTTTTGTTAATATTTATATATCAAAGTTTATATATAGTCATATATTTATGCATACATATATGTATATATATATATATATATCTGTAAGCAATTAAATGGGTTCGTTGAACATACAATTCGCCCTAAGTGTATAGTATATTTACTTCAAATATATATATATATATCTACACGTCTACACCTCATATATATATGTATATATAAATATACATAATGGCTATATCAATCCACATAAGCAACCATGTGAAACCTTCTCACCTTATATATTAAATCTAAATATTCTTCTACATATATATTTTGAATATCTAAATAAGCATTTAAGCAACCATGTGAGTTCCCCCACATCTTATATGAATATTTAGAATCATTCATATATATGTATCTGCGTAATATGTATATAAATATAGATACATATATCTGTTAAGTATATTTAGATAAACATATAAGCAACAACGTGAGTTTCTCTCACATCTTATATAAATCGAAATGTTCATCATATATATATATATATATATATATATATATATATATATATATATATAAATCTGTAGCCAAATTACCTCATTTCTACCTTCATCTACTTTTTTTCCCCTTATTTTATCTCAGATGCATAGTCGCGGTCTCTTATTGGGATTTATTGTTATCTCTGATGCCTCCAATCTACGTTTCTTTCCATTCGAGAAGGCTTCATTAAATATTAGGCCTAATGATTTTTCTACACATGTCATATTCATTACGTTCATTCCTGATTTTATTTCAATTGATTCTCTAACCAACCTAGTTAATCTATTTCGGTTAAATAGTGCCATCCCAGTTTATCTGATGACCTGTCTCCATTGAGTGCCTGGCTAGATCTGATCTATGAACATGTCTGAATTTGCATGCAGTCTTATGTTCACCTCTACGTACCTTTATTGGACGCATGGTTTCACCTATATACCTAAGATTGCAATCTTTACAAGGTATCTCATAAACCCCTGATGTGTTGAGCGGTTCTATTTTTTCTTTCTGATTCGGTAACTTATTGCCTATTGTAATTGATTGTCTTAACACTGTTCTTATGTTGTATTTCGTTGCTAATATCCTAATCTTTCTACTTAATTTGGAGTCTGGTAGAACCAGAGTTCTGTGCTTATCTTCATTCTGATTATCTAAATCTTTTGCCCGTTTCTCCTGGGTTATTCTTCTATTAAATCGCAATAATGTCTCCTTTATGATCTTCTCAGTTAATTTTTCCGGATAACCATTTATCCTGAATATTTCTTTTAATTTCATCAGTTCTTTGTCCCTATATTTTGGGAACCATGACTTTGCCATTGATTTTATGTATTGCTGATTAACATGATGATATTGTAAACGCCCCGGCTTCAAGTAAATGTCGTACGACGTTACAAACTCGGTTAAGGTGCTCTGAATATAGATATTGTTATGATAGGGGGGCCGTTAACATGGCCTGGTCGTGCGTTCTCCTGAATTATTCAGAGTCTGAAGATGTCCTAGAGCCTTGGGTTGACTCTGGCTGTTGTTCCTTCTGTTGTCGCGTAGTAATCACGATGTGGAAAACTTCGTTCAAGTTCTGCAATTACTTGGCTCGCCTTGCTGGTTGTACCGCAACAAGATGAGTCACGGATGTAGCCAATTGTTGGTGAAACTAATCAAATCGCCGGCGTAGGTATTGACAGCCGACAGAACGCACACGCGTAACGCAAAGCAGAATGCAAATGCGACAACTGACTTGCATGGTAAATTGCCGTGCTTAAATAGCATGTCATGGTAATATATATCTACATGCACACTATTGGTTAACGGAAAGTTTCGCTTTTTTCTCATTGGTGCAACGTAAATAAAATTGAATTTAATTTACGCAATATGTCGGCAATTAATTTGTGTCGTTACAACACATTCCTCTCTGAAAAAAGGAAAAATTCCTCTCTGCGAGGCTAGATAAGAAATGTATGACAGAGTTCGAACAGAATTAAGCAAAAATATGATGTACCATAAATGCTGGGCTTAAATATGCTTGTTGGTTGCTTCAACAATGATATGATGCCAGGTAACCACTAGGAATTGCTACACAAATTGTTAGCTCTAGTGGACGGTCATAGCACGTGAGGCAAAATAGAGCAGTGTAAGATTTGGGAGCCGCAGCGTGAAGATTTCGAGGTAAATCGCCTCTGAATTTGCCAGGTTTAAGTTAAAACCTAAGCAGGTTGGATCGTCGTCAATGTGTTTGTATACGACCAAAGGAGCTAGAGTGAGTGCTCGACGTTGTGGTCATGACATTTTTAGAGTGGTTTTTGTGCAATTGATGAAGTTGAGATATGCATTGAAAGTGGCCTGTACCATGCTATGAAGCTGATAACTACTTAGTGTTGCTACACGAAAGCGTTAGATCCAAGTAGCTGGTCATACCAAAATAGGCAGTGTGATGTCATGTGTGAGAAATACATTATAATGTAAAAATATATACATTAAAATCAAAGGTAACTGCATAAAAATATATACACGAACATTGCCTCAGAGATGGCATAATACCAAAGAACTGTTCAAAAATGCTACACAATTGTTAGCTAAGAACAGCTGGTTATGTCACGTGAGACAAATACGAAAAATAACGTAAGGTTAAAAATTTTTTTGATAGTTAATGTTAATGTTTAAAAGAAATCAATTACGCGTTATACAAAGCAGGCTATTGAGATTGTGGGCAGACGGAGCCTGAGACGTGTGTAGAAGGTTGAACTCTCTCAGGATCAGGCGGTTCGATAAACGGTTTCAATCTGTCTATGCTTACTGATGTCGGTGTAGCGCCTTGCATAATAATGAAGTATTTTGGTTGTCTGAGCAAAATCGGGTAAGGACCGCGATACTTTGGTTGTAGTGGTGCAACAGCATTGTCGTTGCGAACGAGTACTCCCTTGCAGCTGTGGAGCTGTGGGTGAACGAAGACTGGACGAGGCGTATGTCTCGGCTGCTGTTCGGACATGTTACCGAAATGAAGTCGAAGGCGGGTAGCTTCGTCTTGTGGGTCATCTTGTGCCGGTAGTAGACGTGGGAGCTGACTAGGCAGGCGTAGATCCATGCCATACAAGAGTTGTGACGCAGAGGTTTTAATGGATTCACGAGTACGGGAACGCATGGCAAGCAGAACTAAAGGTAGTGCATCGACCCAGTTGCCATTAATGGACGAGGATGCTAAAGCAGCTTTGAGTTCCCTATGCATTCTTTCTACCATATCATTAGCTTGGGGATGGTAGACCGTCGTCTGGCGTAAGATCCATCCCATGTACCGCAAGGTGGTTTTGAAACGATCAGATGAGAAGCAAGTGCCTCTGTCCGTGATGACCTCATTGGGAACACCATAATTGGATATCCATGCAGAGATAAAACCGTTAGTTACTTTGTCTGCAGAAATGGTGCCAAGAGGTAATGCCGCAGGCCACCGTGTAAATCTATCGATCATAGTTAGAAGGTAACTGAAACCTTGAACCTTTGTCAGATGAACTATGTCGATGTGAACGATGGCTAGGCGAGAAGTAGTTCGAAATTGTTGCAACTTAGAATGTGTGTGTCGTGTGATCTTGTTTTTCTGACAAAAAGCACACTCGGAGACCCATCGTTTAACATTATGCCTAAGTCTGTGACCCCAGAAACGATCTGTAAGAAGTTGGACAGTCGCTTGGCTTCCTGGGTGAGAAATTGATTGAATTGAATCGAAAACTTTTCTCTGAAGGCTGGTCGACAGAACTGGTTTGTTGGGCTGCGTACCCGTGAAGTAAACAATTTGTAAGCCTTCCCACAGACGGGTTATGTACTTGGTTGGCTGACGGGTAATTGATCTTTGAATGTGAATGTCACCGCGTTGTTCCCTTCGCAGGAGGGTTGGCGTTAGTTCAGGTTCACTGAGTGCCTCGGAGTTGACGGTGAATGGTGACGGCGAAGGTGGTTGTAGAGATACAAGATGAGTCACGGATGTAGCCAATTGTTGGTGAAACAAATCAAATTACCAGCGTAGGTATTGACAGCCGACAGAACGCACACGCGTAACGCAAAGCAGAATGCAAATGCGACAACTGACTTGCATGGTAAATTGCCGTGCTTAAATACCATGCCATGGTAATATATGTCTACTTGCACACTATTGGTTAACGGCAAGTTTCGCTTTTTTCTCATTGGTGCAACGTAAATAAAATTTAATTTAATTTACGCAATTTGTCGGCAATTAATTTGTGTCGTTACAATATAATGCATAACATTTCAATTTTAATAATAAAAATCTTGGAGATAGAATCTGAAGAAGTTAGGCTGTTGATAACAATTAACCTTGCCCTTTATTCAACCATGATATATTATTATCATAATCAAAATTAAAAATATCATCAGGATTGTAGACTTTTCCTATTTCAGTAGATAAAAATTTAAAAGACATCTTAGATGGACGCGTTTCTCTGAGCCCCTTTGGCAATTGATTGCAAATTTTCGAAAAGGACAATAACTTCCCCGCAACATTCCCCACCAAAGGAGGAGATATCGCCAAATGTTCAGAACTAGTTAAACTTTATGAATCTTTCTTTTTGGATTCATATAGGCACCAAAAAAAAAAAAAAAAAAAAAAAAAAAAAAAAAAAAAAAAAAAAAAAAAAAAAAAAAAAAAAAAAAAAAAAAAAAAAAAAAAAAAAAAAAAAAAAAAAAAAATATAATGCATAACATTTCAATTTTAATAATAGAAAACTTGGAAGTAAAAATCTCAAGAAATTTTGTTTCCGATAACAATTATCTATGTCTTTTATTCAACCATGAGAAAGTATTATCATAATCAAAATAAAAAATATCAGCAGGATTGTAGACTTTTTCTAGTTCAGTAGATAAAAATTTAAAAGACATCTTAGATGGAGGCGTTTCTCTAAGCCCCTTTGGCAATTGATTATAAATTTTTTAGATTTTCGAAAAAGCGAATAACTTGCTCGCAACATTTCCCACCAAAGGAGGAGATATTGCCAAATGTCCAGATCTAGTTAAACTTTATGAATCTTTCTTTTTGGATTCATATAGGCACCAGTCCACTGGTTCAAATGGAAAACTTTTATGCAATAGCACATCCTCCGAAACCACAAATTTTGCAATGATACAAACTGTAATGTAGTGGCGTATAGCGTGCAGGAGGTAGGACTAATTTGTATCACAACTTTTCTCGTACAGCTTCTATCTTATTGGACAAACCTGTTTTATGTCATTTGATAAGATATTTCTATTTATTAGTGCCCGTCTGTTAATGGCTCTGCCTACTATCCTTTGAATATGTCTCCCACCAGAGGCTGTACATTGAATAGTTATGCCTAATCTTAATGAAAAGGCCGATGTATAGAGAAATTAAATGATTTAATCAGGGACACGAAGGAGGCTGATAAGACGAAATGTTACAGTGTGGGCGAGCAATCTGAACGACTAAGCGGTTGTGTTAAAATTGTCAAAAAGGCCGACGAACATGAAAGTTGAAGATATTAATAAGAAGAAAGTACCCTAATTTCTACAACATTTTCATTGGTAGGGACAAGAAGTTTCTCCAAAGGAAACTATCAACAGCAGAAAAGTTGAAAAAGAACCAAGATCAATGATCTTCAAACCCGGTACATGCTACCATAAAGAGTGTATAAATCGACTCTAAAATCACAAAAAATGGTGTATCAATAATGAATACCATTGAAAACGGAAAAATGAGAACTATAATTACAATACTCAACAAAAGAATTATAAAGAAACCAAAAAGTTAAATCAGTAAATATCGAAATCAATATAGATAAGTCGGATACTACATTTACTTTATTTTATGCCAAATATAGAAGTGTTAAGTACAAAAAAAATTTCAGTGTAATTTTGTAATAAGCAACAATTTCGATTTTATAATTTTATCTAATACTTGGCTCAACAAGAACAATTAAAATCATGAATTTGACGTTCGTCAATATTCTCTATTTAGAGAAGAGAGCGCTGGATAAAAGAGGTGGAGGTTTAGGAGGTTTTGTAGCTAATTTAAGAGGTTTAGCGGGGTTGCTATCTATTTAGTGATGCTATACCATTCCTATATATGCCTGGTAGCTGCTGTTGAGATCTGTGCTTATGATTAGTCCCCGACCATTTCCCGATGGGTGACGTGAGAAGGCTAAGTCGAATCATCATATGTATATTGTACACAATGTTGCAAAGAAAAGACCAAATTCACTGTTAAACAAAACGGACTGTGCTCTATACGCAACAAAACGATATATTGTCAACACAAGCAATTATCAATTTACAGTTAAACAAAACGTACCGTGCTCTAGACGGCAACAAAGCTATATATTGTCAACACAAGTAATTATCAATTATCAGTTAAACTAACGTGTGAATCGTGATGAATATGTGTAAATGATTGAAAATATATGATGATATAAATAGTCACTGGTAAATATTGTCACTGATAATTGATGGATAAAATTCGTGTAAAAACAGTCTTGTAAAAAACATCACAAATAATTATTCCACTGTTTGCTAGGACTTTAAATTATTTAATTTTAATAATCCATTGTACTCTGATGTTCTGATACGTAGAATCATATACAAACAGTCATTAATTGTTTAACCTGATAATAATTCAAAGAAGAATAATTTCACAATGACACTATAATCCACCGCATGTTCCCTGCGTATTGCGCGCGGGCGTCCATATTTATTAAGCAAAACCCTATTAATTATGTTGAGGCCCCTAACCTATTCGAGTCTGAGAGCCCCATAAATGCCAGATCGCTTGAAGTCCTAAAATTCACAATAGAGTCTGACATGATTATATTTCCATTTACATCTCCTAGGTTCAATTCCGCAATATCCTGCACTAACCTACTTGTGTCCTCAAATATAATATCGGTATCCATGTGTTATTAGTTTAACAATTAAATCGACACTTAATGTTAGGCAATCGGAATGCGAAAGTTGTATCGTGATAATTTACGAACAAATAATCTGGAAGGAGATATACGTGAACAACAGAATAATCAAATTACCTGTTCCAGAACGTCTGTTCTATGTGTGCTTCAATAACAGAATATAAGACAGTTATAGCAGTAATATATTGTTAATATGTATCCGTTTTTACTAGAGAAAAAATGTTAAAATTGCAGCAGACCAACAGATGATACAACCCGTCGAGGTGCGTGACACTCGAAAACTGAAAAATGGCGCACAATTCAAAGTCAAATATTTAAACAAAGAATGTTCTGGAAAATAAAAATAAAAATTCTTTTTAAATAAAATTCGTTACAATCAGCCATGGTGGTTTAAATTTATCAGTCAATGTTATTTTACATAAGGCGGAGGATTTAACTTCCTCCACAAAATTGCAGTTCAAGAAATCTCAATTAAAACTGCTTGAAACTAACAGAGATTGCTTCTAAAAGCACAGATAAGAGAAATATTGTGTAAAAATAGAGTTAGATTATTTGACCTTAAAGAGCACTATATTTGTCAAAATTAAACATCGTTGGGTTGTAACGCGGAGCCGCGTGTTACAGAGGAGTACTTATTTATAGTAAATCTATATTAAATGCGAAAGTGTTACATACTAGTGAATATAATACAGACATTGATTTTTTATCTATAAAAATCAAAAATCTGATCCGAACCGCGGTTTACAGAACGCCGTATGCTAGTTTATATGATGATCTAATATTTACCAATCCTTTTCAACCTATTTTGGACTGTCATGGTTACAATGTTGTGGTAGGCAAATTTTATAAGTTGCATGCCTGTGAAATAATTAATCTTTTTTCTAATCATGATTTCAAGCAGATTACAAAGGAATCAACTAGAGGTTCGAAATGCTTAGATCATGTACATTTAGAAGTTGAAGCGGTGAAATCACACAGTTATGATGTTGTAAACTATTTTAAAGAATTGAATCACAAACAATTTATTTTACAATACACCGAAACTTAATTGTGAGAACGCACGGGTGCAGTGTTCTAGAATTAATTGATATCTTTTCAGAGAGTTAAGCGCAATGATTGATTATGAAAGTTTTTACATTACGAATGCTTTTAAATTTGTTTCTTCTGTTTCAACGTTATTATCTGATGTATTCTAGGCATCTACATTGAGTAGCAATACACAGAAACTTAATTTTGAGAACGCACACATGTCATATTTCGGAATTGACTGGAATCTTTTCAGAGAGTTAAGCCTAATGATTGATTATGAACGTATTTACATTATGAACACTGTTTCTTCTGTTTCAACGTTATTACCTGATGTATTTCAGGCATCTACGTTTACGGATATTATACCGAAGCGAATCGATAGGAAATTATGTAAACTAAGAATTAAGCGCGTTAATATAATGAAGTTTTATCTTATCAATAGTATTAAAATTGAGGTAAGATTTGAATGACAATGAAATTAATTCATCACTGCTGATAATTCGTCAAAGATCAGATAGAATGATTATGGGTAAACTTATGAGTAGCCATAGACTAGCATGCATACTCCTCTGTGAATTAAATAAAATATTTGACAATTTGATATATAATCAGCAGATTGAAAGAATTATCATGGATGTAACTGATCTTTTGTGTAAATAGGAACCATGAATTGTTATCAACAGTGATGTATTTAAAATATAAATGTTAAAAGTAAAATCAAAAATGAAAAGATCACCTTGGTAAAGTGATAGATAACCTACTTGAATTATCTTTAACTCTTATGAATAAGCTCTGCAATTTTATAATCTGAATTTTGAAGGATGGTGAATTACCAATCGATATTCTAACGATAGTAACTAAATCGTTGCCAAAGCTAAGTAAGCAAACGTGTGCCAGTGACTACGCACTAATCTCTATTATCCCTTCATTTTTGAA
This sequence comes from Eudiplozoon nipponicum, assembly GCA_029291075.1. Taxonomy (NCBI): domain Eukaryota; kingdom Metazoa; phylum Platyhelminthes; class Monogenea; order Mazocraeidea; family Diplozoidae; genus Eudiplozoon; species Eudiplozoon nipponicum. The sequence goes on from JAQBSW010000195.1 coordinate 173,064, forward strand.
GATAATAGAACGACTGATACCAGATCATTTAGAATAATGTTGTTGGTTGGCTTTACAAAAGATAGATCGACCATTACTAATAAACTTTCTATGTGGAAACATGTAATTACACTAGATGAGAAAATTTTTAGAATAGAATAGAAAAGAATATCTTTATTTGGATTCAAACCACACATGTTCCATCAAATAGATAATAATATTGGAAAATGTACAATATAAAAAAGATATCACATCACATAGATATGTGCAATTAGTCTCATGTAGATAAGTAAATCTCACTAGTTGTACTGTACAATATATCAACATCAGAAAGTTCGGCTGTAAAGAATAATAGATTCATCATCAAAAATAGGAAAAATTAAGGTATAATTCGAGTGTAACATTGTGCAAAAAAATGAGAACCATGACTAGCAATTGATTGTATGTATTGTTGACTAACATGATGATATAATGCATATCATTTCAATTTTAATAATACAAAACTTGAAAATAAAAATCTTTTGAAAGTATGTTGCTGATCACAATTATCCTTGTCTTTTATTCAACAATGTTAACTAGCATGATGATATGCATAACATTTTAATTTTAATAATACAAAACTTGAAAATAAAAATCTTATGAAAGTATGTTGCTGATCACAATTATCCTTGTCTTTTATTCAACAATGAGAAAGTATTATCACAATAAAAATTAAAAATATCAGCAGGATTGCAGATTTTTTCTTGTTGAGTGCATAAAAATTTAAAAGACATCTTAGATGGAGACGTTTCTTTAAGCCCCTTTGGAAACTGAGTGTAAATTTTGTAAATTATTGAAAAAGAGAATAACTTTCCCGCAACATTCCCATTAGATGCATTAATTGTATTTATAGATATCTCAAAAGCTCTTGATGTTATTTAGAAGGCGATTAATTTATTGAATATTAATCCAGTTATTTTTAGATTTCTTAGATGCTATTTTTATAACCGAAGAATAAAAGAATCCAAATAAAGATATTCTATTCTATTCTATTCTAAAAATGTATCTTTCCACTTGTCGGGTACATTCATGTTTTTGTGGCATCATTCACGTGTCAGTTTCAGAACTCCGCGAATATTTTAATACAAATTTCTATAGAATAAGCTGTTGCCAATTAAGTGCTAAGCCTAACTTATATCGCGTCGCCAGCCAACTGCACAATTTCAGCTGTCAGGCATTAGATGTCTGTCAAAAAGTACATTGTATAATTTGATTTTCGCGAGAGCCGGTAAACATGACTGACAGTGAACTGAATACGTTTACTAATATAGCTCTACTTTTCCTGAAAGTACGCCAGTCGTATGAAGTAAACGTTAGATACTCTTCATGGTGGAGAAATAATATATATGCAATTGTGTCTTCAGTGTTGCGCAACTAGTAACAAAATGGTTCAATTATGACGAGAAAGGTAAACCAAAAACAGCATGAACGGGAATTATAATCTCATGCGCACATTTATTTCGTGCTTAATGACGGCTCATCAGTAGGGGCCGGTATTACGCTCTTTACCTACTATATATTTGAGTGAGGAATGTGGGAAAATTGGAAGGTACAATTTCCAATACGAATGTGTAAACCTGCATTAATGAAGCTAACATCATATAAAGTCTCGACAATGCAACTTCAACGTTAACTATATAATATATATACCGAGTCTGCAAAGGATACTAACATTATGGTTAGTTTGTTAGGTCCAGATACCAACATGATAGAAATAATTGTCTGAAGCAAAAGTGCTGTTGCGTTATTTATAAAGTAACTCTTACAATTTTGTCATATAAAATTTGTCTATCCTTTTTAGCACATATTTATCTTGGTTAGAATTTTATTTTTCTATAAAAATATATTTTTATTATAATTTTGCTTTAAGTGTATTTGTTATATTTATGTGCTCTTATTCTTTATAATGCTCCCTCTGTCGATGTTATAATGCAAACTAGCTATTATAAGAAATATCACATTTTATTAAAAATACAAAATTCTAAATATGAATTAAGAAGAAAAGGCATTTATTCTATGAAATAAATTTGTGGATTTTAATAAACAAATAATGCTGTAGCTCATCACCTACTGGCCAGAATTTATCGCGGACAGGGCTCGAACGTGGGCACATCTGCTTCGGAATCTGGTGCTCTAAACAGTGAGCCAGCCTGCCTCGCACTACACACAATTTTCATTCATATTCTAAATAATGAAACTCGATTAGTTATATCTCTTTTAAGTAGAGCTCATATAGCTACCATGTTAGAACGAGGCTACAACTAACCATCCATAATCTACCAGTACTGAACAGACATCACAATACATGAGGAAGTGGTAATAAAATGACCATTTATATAACTAAACGAACATTGGTTGCGCGAGAGTAGCTCAGTGGTTAGAGCATCAGATTCTAATGCAGATGTGCCCAGGTTTGAGTCCTGTCCGCGGCAAATTCTAGTCAGTACGTGATGAGTTCCTAACAAGGAAAAAACTGTCTACTGGATGAATTGTCTTTTCTACGCTATGCAATTCTTAGTTTATACAGTGGATTTTTAGCCCAATAGATTGTTAGAAAAGATTAATAGTGAAACATAAAATAAGCATTTAACAACAAGATCGTGCATAATGGTCTCCCATTATTTAACAGTTATGTAAGTAATTAATGCGTCAAGTGCTTGTATTAAGATCGCAACCTTGATTAAAAGTAATTGTTATGACCGCTCGCGCAACCAACGTTCGTTTACTTATATAAATATTCATTTAAATACCACTTCCAAATGTAGTGTGGTGTCTGTGCAATAACGACAAATTAGAGATTGCGTCTAGATATATGCCATATTAACTCCACCTAAAAAGAGTAAAACTAACCGAGTTACACTAGTTGGTATATTATTGAAAACTGTATGTAGATGGCGGCAGCGTGGCTCATGGTTAGAGAACCGTATTAGACAGCAGAAGTGACCAGATTCAAACCCTGTCCGCGGAAAATTCTGGCCAGTACATGATGAGCTTTTGTATTATATGTTTGGTAACTTCCACAAATTTATTTCATGGAATAAATGTCTTTTCTTCTTAATACATATTTATCGTGTTTAGAATTTCATTTTTCTATATATATATATATATATATATATATATATATATATAAAATAGTTTTTCTTCCTTCATTTAAGCATATGTATTATATTTATGTGTTTTTATTCTATATAATGCTCCCTCTGCAATGAAACAACACGGTCGACATCGAAGAACAGAACAAAACGGCAAATCACTTAACAGAAAAAAGAATGAGCTCCTATAGCTGTGGTAGTCTTGGCCAAAAATTGGTCGCTTTCATTAAATGGACATCGACGGTAAGGAAATTATAATTCGCTTCGTGTGCCCTGCGAAAGCAAGCTATCCGCAGAATGTAAATAATTTTGTCAACAATGATGGAATTTCGTCTAAATTAAGCTTAAATTTCTCATCTGAATTGAAGAATGATGTAATAAAGCATATTGGACTGCAAGCAGAAAAGAACAATGAAATGTGCTGAGATTTTCTACCGAGTCTGCCGCAAAATATTATGTAAGCTTGTTTCTGTTTTTGGTAAACACGAAATGTATGCTAGTGAACGCGTGAAGCGTGCCATGTAAAATGATGTTTATAAAATTGAACTATGAACTAACTTTAATATAAATTCATTTCGCTGATGACAGTGGCTCAATATGACGCAACAATTGACCAATTTGTGGTGTAAGTTTATATATATATATATATATATATATATATATATATATATATATATATATATATATCGTATGCTGTGATATTACTGCTACATTTTCTGATTTTGATATATCGTATATCTTAACTATAGAGATTTACTTATCTATTTGACACTAATTGGACATATATATTTGATGTGGTATATTTTTTATGTGGTACATTCTATAATATTATTATCTTTTTGATGGAGTATTTGTGTTTTGAATCCAAATAAAGATATTCTATCCTATTCAATCCATCAATACAAGAATGACAAGATCTCAGACATTACTCTGCAATACGGTAAAATGATCCTTACACGGACGCAGAAACACATTGACACATACGCATATAAACTTAAAATTCAGCCCAAATAATATATATATATATATATATATATATATATATATATATATATATATATATATATATATATATATATATATTGTAACACGCGGCTCCGCGTTACAACCCAACGATTTTCGATTTTGACAAATACAGTGCTCTTTAAGGTCAAATAATCTAACTCTGTTCTTATACAATGTTTCTCTTAACTGTGATTTTAGAAACAATCTCTGCTAGTTTCAAGCAGTTTTAATTGAGATTTCTGGAACTGCAATTTTATTTTTAATTAAAAGGGTTTTAATGAAATAGACAGAACCACGCGCGATACGGATGAAACACGCGGTGGACTATTGTGTCACAATAGATTTATTTCGCAATTTACGCGAGGGACTTACTGTTCACAGTTAACTGTGCCATTCCGAATTTCAGAGAATAATGGATAATAATAATGACATGAGTTAAAAACATATCAAGCAGTGAACTAAATATTTGTGAAGTTTTGTCATTGAAGTCTTTACACGGATCACAAACATGCAATTTCAGTGACAACTTTTAACAGTGACTATGTTCATATCATCATGTATTTTCAGACGGTTGCATGTATTCAGTTCAATTCAGACATTTGTGTAAGAATAACGGCTTGGGTGCAAAATATGTTTCTTTATAAACAGAGCTCATTTTAACTTTTGCCGTCTAGAAGACCGACAATTTATTTTAACTGTGACTGGTGTTTAAGACTTCATTTGTGTTAAAATTTGTTTTCAATGCCGACCAGAATGTGGTCAATTTTGACTAACTGTGAATTCTATTTCTATTTGCAATATTGAGTACAATATACGTGTGACAACCAATTTTTGCCTTCTCACATCAACTATCCGAAAAAGATCAGACACTGATTGTGAGAACGGGTAGTAATAATAGCCACCATGGATATGTAGGAAAGGTACAGAATCATGAACTAGATAGCTACCCCGCAAAAATACTCCTACATAAATGGTTCCCCGTTTCGTCGAATTTACAGCCAGCAAAGAATTAATAAACATCTAGATTTTGAGAAATTCAAGCACTTTGGATGAATGCCACAAAGGAAAGTAAACTCTTAGACACATATCACAGAAAAACACCCTCTCGGGATTACAATGCTCGAAGACAGCTGCACGATGACGGATGAGGATGATGTTACACTGCCCTCTATTCTCGACAACACTCATAAGCATAAGATGAGGTCCAGTTCAGGAAATGCAGGAAGCCCGATGGTGAGCTCAGCAACAGGCCGCACCAACATATGGTCACAGTATAAATTATGTCAATTCGATCCAGACTACCTTGACGCGTGGGTCGACGATGTTACTTTATTGGCCAAGGTGTCCAATATAACAGACGAGGGCTCAATATTTTTGAGGGCTTGGGAGACGATCCCAATGTCTTTCAGAGGCGAACTCAAAGATACACTGCATCAATACACTGAGGGCACATGTGCGCAGCCATGGCAGAGCCTGCAACGCGCCGTCAAGCAGCGTTTGATGCCAGATCGATAAGAAAGGCTTGCAGAATTAATGAGCCAGATGTCCCTAGGTAGCCGCACGCCTTCTGAGCTATTTAGGGAAATGGAGCACAAAGCCTTAGAATTCAACCTGCCCAAGGAAATCGTAATGCGACTGTTCATACAGAATCTCCCGCCGGCACTACAAGAGATGGCCACGTTCTTGCGCGAATCCCTCGAAGTACAAGACGACGTTCTGCCGGCACGTCTAGACAAGTGGTGGAAGAAACACCACTACAGCTCACCTGCCCAAGAGAAAGGCCACATCACCCCAAGACTGTTCGAATCACAACCCACCGCATCATCAGCCGGAACAAATGTCACGAATGAACGCCTCATCAGCCTGCTCGAGAACCTCACCGTAAGGCCAAATTTGGCCTCAGTCGATGACGTCCATAATAGACGCGACCAGAGCAGGCGTGACCAGCGTCGACCACCGACCCGGAATAGCGCCAGGAGGTCGACGTCGAGAGACCGGGCCACAGTGCCACAGTTACCAGCGAAGTGGTGTCCGAATCACCGCAGCTATGGCCACTCCACACGTTATTGCCTCGGAAACGGCTGCAAATTCCCGCGCACAGACGCGACGTTCAAGTGGGCGCGGTCACCCTCAACAACTCAGGAGGATCCGCCCATGGAAGGTTCGGAAAACTGGTGGGGTCAGCCTCCTCGGCGGCAGTAGAGGCTGAGCACCCCAAGATTGTTGGCCGCTCCACGTCTGATGGCTCGAAGCACGTTGCTTTCGCGGTAGAGCGCAATCAAACTATTGTATTTACAGCGACGGCTCCAGTCAAGTCATGCTTCATACGCCCAAATGCCAGCAACCAGTCTCATCGTCAGTTGCCACTATCAACATCTTTTCTCATCCGTGACGCAACCTCTGGCGAATTATTTCTCATAGACACTGGATCAGATGTAAGCTTACTACGCCACAATTATTTCGAACCCACCCACCCAGTCGACACCAGCAGTCTGACCTGCGCCAATGGCTCCAACATAGCGACGTTTGGGGTACGAGTACACACAATCTCGTTCTCCAACTCAAAAAGATGTTTCAAATATCCGTTCATCATCGCCAACACGACAAGAAACATCATTGGACGTGACTTTCTCGAAAACTTTGACCTAACCATTCGTCCAAGAACACGAGAGATACACACTGCAGACAATCAGTTGTTTACATCAGCGCTAAAACATACGACTCGCGCCGAAGGAGTCTCACTTCCTCATGTACCGCAACTTGACGATGTTCTGAAACGTCATGAAGAAATTTTCAAACCTATCACCTTCATTCCCAATCTCAAGAGGAAGCGTGCCATCATAGCCCATCGTATCATCTTGTCGAAACCACTTCCTCATCCTCCACGAGCACGTCCATTGGCACCACACAAACATAAGGCTGCCGAGCAAGAATTCGCCACGCTACGTCAACAAGGCATCTGTACACGATCCAGCTCATCTTTTGCGTCGCCTGTGGTAGTAGTACCAAAGAGTGAACCAGAGACATTCAGAGTGTGCGGGGATTATCGTATTCTCAATTCTTGCACACTATCTGATACGTACATCCTGCCAAATCCGGCTGACCTACTCCGATCTGCTATCGGTCATGCTGTGTATTCAAAACTTGACTTAGTAAAAGCATACTATCAAGTACAGATGGACAAAGAGTCAGTATCATATACTGCACTCAGATTCACCGGAGGTGGCACGCACGAATATCACTATATGCCGTTCGGTCTCAAAAATGCCTCGCAAACATTCCAACGCGTTATGGACGAAATACTAGATGGTCTACCATTACTAATTCCATATCTAGACGACATCCTGGTATTCTCCAACTCAATGACCGACCATATACAACATATTGAGATCCTGCTCACACGTCTAGCAGACTATGGCCTCCGACTTCATGGCAACAAATGTGTCTTTGCACAGAAATCAATTGAATTCCTTGGTCATCAAACTTCCGATGTAGGCATGACAACTATACCTATTAATTTTCGTGCTATTCAAGATCTACAGCCGCCAACCACTGTTTGGGCATTACGACGATTCTTGGGCAAGATGAACTACTATTCTCGATTTGTACCCTGCCTTGCCAAGATTCTGGCACCTCTTCACAAATATCTCGTGCCAGAAAGCCGTTTTGTCAAGAAATCACAACCGATTCAGCTCAACGTGGTCGACATGCAGGCTTACGAGGATGCCAAAAGGTCCCTATGCAAAGCGACCATGCTACATTCCCCGGATTGGTCTCAACCTTTTGAATTGATAACTGACGCATCCGACTTTGCCATAGGCGCAGTACTTCAACAATCCATCAATGGAATACACCAACCTATCGCTTTCTATTCGCAAAAACTACAACCTCGCGAGACGCGATATGATACATTAGGAAAAGAGTTACTCGCAATCTACCGGTCATTCCTACACTTCCACACCTATCTAGATGGCCGAAAGTTCAATATCTACACAGAAAATCTTCCTCTACTCCGATGCTCAGAGGAAAGAAAGAGTATTTATATTCACGACGTGTCAACTCACAAGAATACACGAGTATGAATATGAAGTCACTCATGTCAAAGGATCAGAAAATGTGGTCGCAGACTCCCTAAGCCGTCCTGCAGATCTTTGTGCTTCAATATTGTGTCCTTCACCTATAAGCACTCAGGAATTGCAAGCAGCTCAGCAAGATGATCCATCACTTCGGATATTTGATATTAATCGACTGAAAACACTTATGATGGAACTCTGCTGCAGTGTGAAATAACTGGCGTGGGCCCTCGGCCGTTTATACCTGAAAATCTCCGTCACAAGATCTTCGATGTCTACCATTCAATGAGCCACCCATCTGGCGAAGCATCAGTGGAAATTCTATCCAGAACGTATTTTTGCCCTGGCATGCGGCGAGATATCAAGATGTGGTCAAAACAATGTCTAGAATGTCAGAAATGCAAAGTGACGAGACACACCAAAACGGCTCCACAAGTCATTCAAGTGCCCAAAGTCCGGTTTACGCACATACACGTTGATCTGGTAACCTTACCTGCCGTGAACAATATGCGATATCTACTGTCAATACGGGATCGCACCACTCGATGGTATGAGGCCATACCACTGCCAGACATGAAGCAAGAAACTGTCAGTTATGCTCTAGAGCTCAATTGGTTCGCTCGGTTCGGTGCTCCAGCTGAAGTGACAACCGATCGTGGCGCACAATTCCTCGGAGAAGAGTTCGCAGACCTACTGCAATACTACGGTGTCAAACACTCCGTGACCGCGGCTCGCAACCCGAGAGCAAATGGTTTCGTTGAAAGACCACACCGAGAACTGAAAGCGGCGCTCAAGGCTAGCCCAGAAGAAAATTGGCTTGCGGCTCTACTGAAAGTACTCCTATCAATGCGTACAAGACCTCGTGAGCCGATCAAATGTAGTTCCGCTGAAATGGTATTTGGCGAATGTCTACGGCTGCCTGGCGAACTAGTCCGATCACGCTCTGAAACTGCAATAACGATGAACGATCCGGTATTTCTGTTTCCACTTCGCAGTTTTCTACAATATAACGCTCAGAATCGGCTGATCTGTCCTACACGTCAGCAACATGGCCCAATCTATAAACGCAAAGATTTTGATAGCTGCAAATGGTTCTTCATCAACAACGATATGGATAACAGGATTTTAGCCAAACCGAAGCGCGGTCCTTATCGTGTGTTAGATTGACGTCAGAATTACATCATGTTGGAGATTAGTGGCAAAGCTGAAGCGGTCTCCAAACACAGACTATCCCCGGCAGACGTTGATCCAAATGATCCGCTGTTCTGCGATGTAGACCTATCAGGCAGTGAAGAATCGATAACGGCACACCCAGACAGTCTTGCTGACAACGGACTGACGCCCGACATCTCATCAACAACCGAGCCAACTGAAGCCGTCACGCCGCCGCGAGATATAGAGAAACCCGAATCAGTGTTGACAAAGCCAAAATCAGTCATTACACGGTACGGCAGAGCAATAACACCTCCTGTAAGGTTAGCCCCCTTCATTGTGTACTAATTTTCATTGTCGGGGAGGTGTATGTAACACGCGGCTCCGTGTTACAACCCAACGATGTTCGATTTTGACAAATACAGTGCTCTTTAAGGTCAAATAATCTAACTCTGTTCTTACACAATATTTCTCTTAACTGTGATTTTAGAAACAATCTCTGTTAGTTTCAAGCAGTTTTAATTGAGATTTCTTGAACTGCAATTTTATTTGTAATTAATAGGGTTTTTATGAAATAGACAGAGCCGCACGCGGTGAACTATTGTGTCACAATGAATTCATTTCACTCAATTGGATTATTCGCAATTTATGGTGTACAATATACGTGTGACAACCAATTTTTGCTTGTCACATCAACTATCCGAAAAAGATCAGAGACTGATTATGAGTACGGGTAGTAATAATAGCCACTATGGATATGTAGGAAGGGTACAGAATCTTGAACTAGATAGCTATCCCGCAAAAATACTCCTACAATATATATATGTATATATATATATATATGCAGAAATGCATGTAATTAATTTTCTGTCCTAGAGAAAGAATAATGTGTTGGTTAAAATTGAATGCGATTGTCATCATTGTTGCTTTTTTAGTTCATGTTTCGTTTCTCGTGCAGTGTTATCAGCTAAACTCCATTAAAGGGGACGTCAAGGCAAAAAAAGCGGCCGCAGCCTTGCCTTGTTTATCTAGTTCAGAGACATTAAAGAAGAAGTTAGGCTGTAGGTAAAATATAAAGGTGACTGGGATCAATGACGTAAAAAATGATGCGGCAATATTTTATTTAACGAATCGTTGTACAAATTTATAATGCAATTTACCTGTATGCCACTAAAACGTTAGAGCAGCTGAAAGAAAAGGAATGAGTTATAGAGCATGGTAACTTGAAATAAACGATTTGCATCATGCGCATCAGTCGTCATATTTAATTAGTGACAAATTTAGCTTTTTTTATTTCAATATTACGTTTAAAACAAAAAAATACACATTATTTCCGGTTTTACTGTATTTTAGTTTTACAGGAACGACTCTAATGTTAATTGAAGACCCACGTGTATTTATAAATTGTTGGTCATATGATATAAATTCGATAACCTATATGTTTTCTGGGCATTACCAACTATTATCGATGATTTGTAATAAGACTATCCGAGATTATGCAACCGCATTATTGGCACATTTATATTTAATGGTAATACAATAAACAAAGTAAAGAAGGAAACAGAACTAGATAAGCACAAAATTATCGTATTACATGATTCAAAATTGAGCAGAAAAAATAGAATAATAGCAGCTAAATACAATATTACAACAGTTTTTTAGAATAGAATAGAAGAGAGTAGGATATCTTTATTTGGATTCAAACCACACGTGTTTCATCATAAAAAAGATATCACATAACATAAATATGTGAAATTAGTCTCATATAGATAAGTAAATCTCTCTAGTTATACTGTAGGAGACTTTTGCGAGATTTATCATTTCCTACATTAGTTTGGTAGCGGCTGTTGAGATCCGTGCTTATGATTAGTCCCCGACCTTTTTCCGATTGGTGATGTGAGAGGGTTAAATCGAATCATTATACGTATATTGTACACAATGTTGCAATGCAAAATCAAAATTCACATTTGAACAAAACGGACCGTGCTCTAGACGGAAATAAAATTTAATTTTAACACAAAGGAGTGTCTTAAACACCAGTCACAGTCAAACTAAGTTGTCCGTACTCCAGACGGTAAAAGTTAAAACAGTATTCACCAAGATGAATGTTTCATGCACAAGTCACAGTTAAGCAAAACTCTCCATGCACTAGACGGAAGTAAAATGAGCTCTGTTTATAAAGTAGCATATTTAGCACACAAGCAATTATTCTTTCACATATGTCTGAATTGAAATGAATATATGCAACCGATTGAAAATACATGATGATATGAACATAGTCATTGTTAAAAGTTGTCACTGAAAATAAAATGAAGAAATTCGCGTAAAGACTTCAATGACAAAAATTCCCAAGTAATTAGTTCACTGTTTGCTATGTTTTTAACTTATGTCATTATAATTATCCATTATTCTCTGAAATTCGGATAGGCATGGTTAAATGTGAACAGTAAATCCCTCGCGTAAATTGCGAATAATCCAACTGAGCGAAATAAATCCACTGTGACACCATAATCCACTGCATGTTCCATGCGTATCGCGCGCGGTTCTGTATCTTTTATAAACAACCCTATTAATTACAAATAAAATTGCAGTTCACGAAATCTTAATTAAAACTGCTTGAAGCTAACAGAGATTGTTTCTAAAATCACAGTTAAGAGAAATATTGTATAAGAACAATTTTAGATTATTTGATCTTAAGGAGCACTGTATTTGTCAAAATCGATCATCGTTGGGTTGTAACGTGCAGCCGCGTGTTACAATACTGTACAATATATCAACACCAGAAGGTTTGGCTGTAATATCACTGCATACGTCATATCAATTCTGATATAGTTATTATGATATAGGAAAAAACAGTCTTATTAATTTATTGCTAATGTACCATAATTGATTATATAAAGAGTAATAGATTTATCATCGAAATAGGAAAAATTAAGGTATAATTCGAGTGTAACATTATACAAAAAAAGAGAGTCATGACTAGCAATTGATTGTATGTATTGTTCACTAACACGATGAAATAATGTATAACATATAAAATTTATTCTTTTGAAATGTGAGCTTTAATAAAATTCATTGTACCCTATTCTGCTGATACTTCTAAGCGCATTTAGGGTACAATGAATATAAAATTTAATAATACAGAACGTGGAAATAAAATCTTAAGATATGTTGCTGATAACAATTATACTTTGCTTTTATTCAACCATGAGAAAGTATTATCATAATCAAAATTAAATTTATCAGCAGGATTTTTTTCTATTTCCGTACATAAAAATTTAAAAGACATCTTAGATGTAGGCGTTTCTCTATGCCCCTTAGGCAATTGATTGTAAATTTTCGAAAAAATCAATAACCTCTCCGCAACTTTACCCACCATATGAGGAGATACCGCCAAATGTTCAGAACTAGTTAGACTTCATGAATCTTTCTTATTGGATTCATATAGGCTCCAGTCCACTGTTATAAATGGGAAACTTTTATGCAATAGCACATCCTCCGAAACCATAAATTTTGCAGTGATACACACTGTAATCTAGTAGCGTATATTTTGTAGGAGATAGAAGTAATTTGTTTTATATATTTTCTTTGTACAGCTTCTATCTTGTTTGACAAAACCTTTTTTAATGGATTCCATGTAGCGGCAGCATATTCTAGTATTTGTCTTACCCAAATTATATGCATTTTAAATTTTATTTCATTTGATAAGATATTTCAATTTATTAGTGCCCATCTGTTCTTTGCTCTGCTTACTATCCTTCCAATATGTCTCCCAGCAGAAGCTGTACATTGAAAAGTTATGCCTAAATCCTTAATTTCTTGCGGAAGTTTGATCTCAAAAACATAATTAATCAGTGCATCATGAAAATAAACATAATCAAGTTCTGTTCAATTACCTATTTTCAAAGCCCTCGTCTTTTTACTGCATATTCTCAGCCTTAGTGCATTCAAATATCTATTTAGGTCATACAAATCTAGTCACATTATTTTGGAAAAGTCGACATTTTTCGGATCATTTGGAATGATTATTTTAAAATAATCTGCAAATTTGCAAACTCGACCGTTAAGGATACTCGTTTCTAAATGTGCAAATACGATTGAAAATAAAATTGGCCCCAAAACTTGATCCTTGAGGAATTTTTCATTTTATTTTTTTCGATTTGGATTTCAAATCGTTTACCATAATACACATTCTTCAATTATGTAAATAGTCTCTGTGTAATCTAAAAATAATTCGATCAATATTCAATAAATTAATCGCTTTCAAAATACCATCAAGAATTTTTGAGATATCTCGATATACAAATAGTTCATCTAGTGTAGTTACATGTTTCCACATAGAAAGCATATTAGTAATTGCCGATCTACCTTTTGTAAAGCCATGTTGACTTGTATCAAATCAAACCGGCAACATTTATTCTAAATGATCTAGTATCAGTCGTTCTATTATCTTCACAAATGAAAGGATAATAGAGATTAGTCCGTAGTCACTGGCACACGTTGGCTAACTTAGCTTTGGCAACGGTTTAGCTACTAGCGTAAGAATATCGATTGGTAATTCCCAATCCTTCAAAATTCTGATTATAAAATTACAGAGCTCATTCATAAGAGTTAAAGATAATTCAATTAGGTTATCAATCAATATACCAAGGTGATCTTTTAATTTTTGATTTTGCTTTTAACATTTATTTTATCTGTGCATCACTGTCGATAACAATTCATGATTCCTATTTACACTAAATATCAGTTACATCCACGATATTTCTTTCAATCTGTTGATTACATATCAAATTGCCAAATTTTTCATTTAATTCACAGGGGAGTATGTATGCTAGTCTATGTTTAATCTTAAGTTTACCCATAATCATTCTTCCTTATCTTGGACGGATTATCAGCAGTGAAGAATTAATTTCATTGTCATTCAAATCTTACCTCATTTTAATACTATTGATAAGACAACACTTCATTATATTATATCGCTTAATTCTTAGCTTACATAATTTCCTATCGATTCGCTTCGGTATAATATCCGTAAACGAAGATGCCTGAAAAACATCCGATAATAACGTTGAAACAGAAGTAACAAATTCAACAGTGTTCATAATGTAAATACTTTCATAATCAATCATTAGGCTTAACTCTCTAAAAAGATTCCTATTCATTCTGAAACATTACACGTGTGCGTTCTCAAAATTAAGTCTCTGTGTATTGCTACTCAATAAATATGCCAAAAATACATCAGATAATAACGTTAAAACAGAAGAAACAAATTTAACAGTATTCATAATGTAAAAAGTTTCATAATCAAGCATTGCGCTTAACTATCTAAAAAGATACCAATTAATTCTGGAACACTGCAACTGTGCGTTCTCAAAATTAAGTTTCGGTGTATTGCTACACAATTTGATCCATTGTAAAATAAATTGTTTGTGATTCAATTTTTAAAAATAGTTTACAACATCATAGCTGTGTGATTTCACCGCTTCAACTTCTAAATGTACATGATCTAAGCATTCCAATTCTCTAGTTGATTCCTTTATAATCTGTTTGAGATCATGATTGGAAAAAAGATTAATTATTTTACAGGCATGCAACTTATTAAATTCACCTACCACAACATTATAACCATGACAGTCCAAAATTGATTGAAAAGGATTGGTAAATATTTAATCATCATATAAACTAGCATACGGTGGTCTGTTAACCGCGGTTAGGATAAGGTTATCGATTCGTATAGATAAAAATTCAATGACTGTATTATATTCACTAGTATGTAACACTTTCGCATTTAATATAGATTGATAAGACTACTCTTCATTATATAATAATTATATTAATAATAATAATAATAACATAATAATAAATTTATTTTATAAACAAAGGCCTACTAGCCCAACAATTGAAATGATGAGATAGAAATCAAAAGTAGGATATCTAAAGTTGAATGTCATTGTGACTAGCGAAGAATATAACCATAGGGGAAGAAGGAGTTGAGAAAGAGAAGTCCATTCATCAACTTTGTAATAGATCGTTCTGATGGAATGGAGATTGCATTGGACTAGAAAGGATCAACTAGATAGAAAAGTCTGCACGCCAGTGTCGCGTGCAGGGATCATTGACTTCATTTGAGCGAGATTGTGGCTTATGAAAGCGTGGAGGAACCAGCGTCCGATGAATACTAGATGGTCCAGAAGGCTGTTTGTGTTTCCCAGTGTTTACTGGAAGAAAAAGAAGAGATTTAATAGAGCAGATTTTAGCATAGCAATCAATATTTGAATGCGGTAGAATGAAAACTAAAATACACATGGTATCGGTGAGTCCTTATTAGAGTTTGGGAGTCAGAGGCAAATGGTTGAAAGTTGGGGCTAGCCAGAAGAGACATTACGCTCCGAAACTGGATAATAGCCTAGGGATAGAAAGAAGTGTTATTGGTTAAGGAGGAACCAGTTTCGCTTCAAATCAGATGTCTCGCCAAGGAATTTGTTAAACAAGTGATTGTGAGCCGCCTTTCTAAATTCATGATGGGATAGGAGCTTTATTTCCGCGGGAAGAGCGTTGAATACACTTGTGGCTTTGGAAAAGAGATAGATTTTATTAAATATAATTAGAGTATGGTTAAATTGGATTGAAGAGTTGCTATGGCGTGTAGTATAGTGGGGACTTGAATGAGCAAAGTTTTATAATGATAGGCCAACTGTGATCTTATGTACGAAAGAAATGGCTCGTAAGTGACGGGTGAAGGATAGCGGAAGAAGGTTAGCTAGGAGTAGGCGTTACCGATAATTCTGGCTGTGAGGGAAGACTCGCTTTAAATATCTGGATGAAATCCTTTCGATGGCGTAAGAGGAGGCTAGAATAAGAGGGCAATAAAATTCGCTAGTGTATGGTATGAGGAGTAGGACATCGACCTTAAACAATATGCGTTGGAGGGTGAAATTGTTAGTCTTGAAGCTGATTTAATGGGCCCACTTGATGAGTTTAGAGGTAGTATGTTGAAGATGTGGGGAGAAGACTAGCGGTTTAGAAAAGGAGATACTAGGGTGCTTGGCCGGGTCTATTAATTCAATATCAAGAGGACATATCGTATCTAGGAGAGAACAGAATGTGTCAGAGTTAAGTTTCATCAAACGAGTCTTATCGGTGTTCAATTTAAGACCGATTATGCTAAGCTGCGAGTGTAACGAAGATAACAGCTGAGTGATAAGAAGTAGGAAAAAGTTGGATGCTGTGCGTTTTCTGAATACAGCTACCATGTCATCTGCATTTTTGAACAGCTTGAATAGGCTGTCCTCAACCTGCACTTGAGCAAGTTCTAATTTTGTTTTGTCTTTGATCGGGTTGAGTTTGTATTCGTTCAAATGGAAATGCGGTTCTATCACATCTTTGTTTACTGGCTATGTTTGGAAGTTGAATACCACTTCCATCTTCAGGCCAATTAGTCTCCTTATATCCACAGCACAATACTCACAATAGCAGATTTAAGCAAATGTGGTAACCTCGTTCCAAAACCATTCTATTTATATATATTTTTGACTCATCACTAGTTTCAAAACATAGAATTTATCTCAGTAACTAAACTCAATATATAACTATTTGCAATTAGCAGACCAATCCTTACCTCAGCTATCCCAAATTCCCGGTATACATAATCTCATCTCGTGTGCAGAATGTTGTAGGGGAGAGAGACAGTATCGAACCTTTTGTTATTTGTTATAACTGTATTGCTACTATGTCACGGTAATCAAAATTTAAAACTGATAAAACCAAAAACCTTGACTGTCAAATACTGTATTTTATTTAAAGCCGGGAACTCTAATGTACACAATGATGTATGAGGTATAGCGCACATAGTAACAAATTAGTTCAAATATGGAGCAGCAAGTTACTTAGATGGATGGAGAGTGAATGTCATAGCGACACTTAGGTGAAAGATTAAAGAGAGAAAGGTAGAGAGAATATGGACAAACTAAGGGATTTCAGAACTAATAGTAGGCACAAAGCGAAGTTAATCAACTCTTAGAAATTATTGCATCAGAACATATGCTCATATGACTAAAATAATTCATTATACCTATATACATATATATCTAAATATAATATCGCAACATCTTTATATTGTAAAACGTTGCTCCGCGTTACAATCCAACGATGTTCAATTTTAACAAATATGGTACAATTTAAGGTCAAATAATCTAACTCTGTTTTTAAACAATATTTCTCTTAACTGTGATTTTAGAAACAATCTCTGTTAGTTTCAAGCAGTTTTATTTGAGATTTCTTGAACTGCAATTTTGTTTGTAATAAATGGGCTTTGTTTATTAAATATACACATCCGCGCGCAATACGCAGGAAATATGCGGTGGATTATAGTGCCATAGTGGAATTACTTTCTTCGTTGGATTATTCGCAGTTTAGACAAGTGATTTAATATTCGTATCTAATTTGCGTACTTGAATTTCAGAGAACAATGGATTATTATAATTAAATGTGTTAAAACCATAGTAAACAGTGGATTAATTATTTGTGAAGTTTTTCCATTGAAGTTTTTACACGATTTTAGACTATTCATCATCATTGCCAACTTTTACCAGTGAATTTATTTCTATCATCATATTTTTTCAATTGGTTACATGTATTCATTACAATTCAGACATTTGTGAAAGAATTATTGCTTGTGTATAAGACATTCAACTTTGTTAACAGTATTTCGTTCCTCTGCAGTCTAGAGCACGGATATTTTTGTTTAACTGTGACTTTTGTATAAGACATTCTATTGTGTGAACAGTATTTCGTTTTTATGCCGTTTAGAACACGGTTAATTTGGACTAACTATGAATTTTTCATGAAATACAAATACATACATACAATACATATGTGATCATTCGAATTAGCCTTCTCACATCACCCATCGGGAAAAGGTCGGAGAGTGATGATAAGCACGGATCTAAACAGCCGCTACCAATTCTATGTAGGGAGATAGCAATCCCGCAAAAGACCCATACATAAATGGTGCCCCGTTTCGTCGAACTCACAGCCAGCAAAGAATTAATAAACATCAAGACTTTGAGAACTACAAGCATTTTGGGTGAATGCCACGAAGGAAAGTAAATTCTAAGACACACATTACAGAAAAACACCCTCTCGAGACCACAATGCTCGAAGACAGACGCACGATGACGGGTGAGGACGATGTTATACTGCCATCTATTCTCGACAACACTCACACATAAGATGACGTCCAGTTCAGGAAATGCAGGAAGTCCGGTGGTGAGCCCAGCAACAGGCGCACCAACACATGGACACAGTACAAAATATGCCAATTCGATCCAGACTACCTTGACGCGTGGGTCGACGATGTTACTTTATTGGCCAAGGTGTCCAATATAACAGATGAGGACTCAATACTTTTGAGGGCTTGGGAGACGATCCCAATGTCTTTCAGACGCGGACTAAAAGATATTCTGCATAAATACACAGAAGGCACATGTGCGCAGCCATGGCAGAGCCTGCAACGCGCCGTAAAGCAGCGATTGACACCAGATCGACAAGACAGGCTTACCGAATTAATGAGCCAGATGTCCCTAGGTAGCCGCAAGCCTTCCGAGCTATTTAAGGAGATGGAGCAGAAAGCCTTGGAATTCAAAATGCCCAAGGAAATCTTAATGCGACTTTTCATACAGAAGCTCCCTCCGGCACTCCAAGAGATGGCCACGTTCCTGCGCGAATCCGTCGAAGTTCAAGTCGTTGTTCTGCCGGCACGTCTAGACAGGTGGTGGAAGAAACACCACTAAAGCTCACCTGCCCCAGAGAAAGGCCACATCACCTCGCGACTGTCCAAATCACAATCCACCGCATCATCAGCCGGAACAAATATTACGAATGAACGCCTTATCAGCCTGCTTGGGAACGTCACCGTCAGGCCAAATTTGGCCGCAGTCGATGCCGTCCATAATAGACGCGACCAGAGCAGGCGTGACCAGCGTTGATCACCGTCCCGAAATAGCACCTGGAGGTCGACATCGAGAGGCCGGTTCACAGTTACACAGTTACCGGCGGAGTGGTATCCGAATTACCGCAGCTATGGCCGGTATTGCCTCAGAAACGGCTGCACATTCCCGCGCAAGGACGCGACGTTCAAGTGGGCGCAGTCACCCTCAACATCTCAGGAGGATCCGCCCATGGAAGATTCGGAAAACTGCTGGGGTCAGCCTCCTCTGCGGCAGTAGAGGCTGAGCACCCCAAGATCGTTGGCCGCTCCACGTCTGATGGCTCGAAGCACGTTGCTTTCGCGGTAGAGCGCAATCAAACTATTGTATTTACAGCGACGGCTCCAGTCAATTCATGCTTCAAACGCCCAAATGCCAGCAACCAGTCTCATCGTCAGTTGCCACTATCAACATCCTTTCTCATCCGTGACGCAACCTCTGGCGAATTATTTCTCATAGACACTGGATCAGATGTAAGCTTACTACGCCACAATTATTTCGAACCTACCCACGCAGTCGGCACCAGCAATCTGACCTGTGCCAGTATAGCGATGTTTGGGGTACGAGTACACACGAGAGATATGCACTGCAGACAATCAGTTGCTTTTATCAGCGTTAAAACATACGACTCGCGCCGAAGCAGTATCATCCGTACAGCTAATACCTCCAGTTCTCCATGTACCGCAACTGGACGATGTTCTGAAACGTCATGAAGAAATTTTCAAACCTATCTCCTTCATGCTCGATCTCAAGATGAAGCGTGCCATCACAGCCCATCGTATCATCTTGTCGAAACTACTTCCTCATCCTCCACGAGCACGTCCATTGGCACCACACAAAAACAAGGCTGCCGAGCAAGAATTCGCCATGCTACGTCAACAAGGCATCTGTACACGATCCAGCTCACCTTTTGCGTCGCCTGTGATAGTAGTATCAAAAAGTGAACCAGCAACATTTAGTGTATGCAGGGATTATCGCATTCTCAATTCTTGCACACAGTCTGATTTGTACATCCTGCCAAATCCAGCTGACCTACTCAGATCTGCTATTGGTCATGCTGTGTATTCAAAACTTGAACTAGTAAAAGCATACTATCAAGTACCGATGGACAAAGACACCGTATCATATACTGCACTCAGATTTACCGGAGGTGGCACTCACGAATATCACTATATGCACTTCGGTCTCAAGAATGCCTCGCAAACCTTCCATCTCGTTATGGACGAAATACTAGATGGTCTACCATTTGTAATTTCATGTTTAGAAGACATCCTGGTATTCTCCAACTCAATGTCCGAACATATACATCATATTAATATTCTACTAACACGTCTAGCAACAAATGCATCTTTACACAGCAATCAATTGAATTCCTTGGTCATCAAATTTCCGTAGAAGGCATGACACCTATATCTGCTGAAGTTCGTGCTATTCAAGCCTTCAACCACCGTTCGAGCATTACGACGATTCTTGGGCAAGATGAACTACCATTCCCGATTTTTACCCTGCCTTGCCAAGATTCT
This sequence comes from Eudiplozoon nipponicum, assembly GCA_029291075.1. Taxonomy (NCBI): domain Eukaryota; kingdom Metazoa; phylum Platyhelminthes; class Monogenea; order Mazocraeidea; family Diplozoidae; genus Eudiplozoon; species Eudiplozoon nipponicum. The sequence goes on from JAQBSW010000195.1 coordinate 193,913, forward strand.
GGCACATCTTCACAAATATCTCGTGCCAGAAAATCGTTTTGTCAAAAAATCACAACTGATTCAGCTTAACGTGGATGACATGCAGGTTTACGAGGATGCCAAAAGGGCCTTATGCAAAGCGACTATTTTACATTCTCCTGATTGGTCTCAACCTTTTGAATTGATCACTGACGCATCCGACGTTGCCATAGGTGTAGTATTTCAACAGTCCATCAATGGCATACACTAACCTATCGCCTTCTATTCGCAAAAACTACAACCTCGCGAGACGCGATATGATACATTAGGAAAAGAATTACTCGCAATCTACCAGTCGATCCTACACTTCCAAACCTATCTGGATAGCCGAAAAATCAAGATCTACACAGACCATCTTCCTCTACTCCCGATGCTTAGAGGAAAGAAAGAGTATTTATATTCACGACGTGTCAACTCACAACTTACACGAATACATGAGTATGAATATGAAGTCACTCATGTCAAAGGATCAAATTGTGTAGCCGACATTTCCAGTCAAGTTCAATGTATGCGAGACTGCTAGAGGTGAGAGCCGCATATCTAAATTTGACTTCCATATATATTCAATGCGGTTTGATCCTCGATAGTCAGTTTGCCGTCGTACTCTGATGATGATCATGGAAGGTCGAAACGCGTCAGTGCGTTGCGGCTGGCGGTAGTTTTGTTATGTTGTTCGACGACTGATTAAATAAACGAGGTTGGTGTTTACTTCAAGCTCGCAAACTTGATTTAAATAATTGTTACCACCAACTACGCAATCAATTATTGTTATATTGAGATCCTTCTCACACGTCTAGCAGACTATGGCCTCCGACTTCTTGGCAACAAATAAGTCTTTGCACAGAAATAAATTGAATTCCTCTGTCATAAATTTCCGAAGAAGTCATGACACCAATACCTACTTAGGTTTGTGCTATTCAAGATCTACAGCCACCAACCACCGTTCGGGCATTACGAGGATTCTTGTGCAAGATTAACTACTATTCTCGATATGTACCCTGCCTTGCCAAGATTCTGGCACGTCTTCACAAATAATTCGTGCCAGAAAGTCTTTTTGTCAAGAAATCACAACCGAATCAGCTCAACTTGGACGACATTCAGACTTACGAGGATGCCAAAAGGGCCCAATGCAAAGCGACCATGCTACATTCCCCGGATTGGTCTCAACCTTTTGAATTGATAACTGACGCATCCGACGTTGCCATAGGCGCAGTACTTCAACAATCCATCAATGGAATACACCAACCTATCGCTTTCTATTCGCAAAAACTACAACCTCGCGAGACGCGATATGATACATTAGGAAAAGAATTGCTCGCAATCTACCGGTCGCTCCTACACTTCCACACATATCTGGATGGTCGAAAATCAAGATCTACACAGACCATCTTCCTCTACTTCCGATGCTCAGAGGAAAGAAAGAGTATTTATATTCACGACGTGTCAACTCACAACTTACACGAATACACGAGTATGAATATGAAGTCACTCATGTCAAAGGATCAGAAAATGTGGTCGCAGACTCCCTAAGCCGTCCTGCAGATCTTTGTGCCTCAATATTGTGTCCTTCACCTATAAGCACTCAGGAATTGCAAGCAGCTCAGCAAGATGATCCATCACTTCGGACATTTGATGTCAATCGACTGAAAAACACTTGATTATGATGGAACTCTGCTGCAGTGTGAAATAACTGGCGTGGGCCCTCGGCCGTTTATACCTGAAAAACTCCGTCACAAGATCTTCGAGGTCTACCATTCAATGAGCCACCCATCTGGCAAAGCATCAGTGGAAATTCTATCCAGAACGTACTTTTGGCCTGGCATGCGGCGAGATATCAAGATGTGGTCAAAACAATGTCTAGAATGTCAGAAATGCAAAGTGACGAGACACACCAAAACGGCGCCACAAGTCATTCAAGTGCCCAAAGTCCGGTTTACGCACATACACGGTGATCTTGTAACCTTACCTGCCGTGAACAATATGCGATATCTACTGTCAATACGGGACCGCACCACTCGATGGTATGAGGCCATACCACTGCCAGACATGAAGCAAGAAACTGTCAGTTATGATTTAGAGCTCAATTGGTTCGCTCGGTTCGGTGCTCCAGCTGAAATGACAACCGATCATGGTGCACAATTCCTCGGAGAAGATTTCGCAGCCCTACTGCAATACTATGGTGCAAACACTCTGTGACCGCGGCTCGCAATCTGAGAGTTAATGGGTTCGTCAAAAGGTCACATCGAGAACTGAAAGCGGCGCTCAGGGCTAGCCCAGAAGAAAATTGGCTTGCGGCTTTACCAAAAGTACTCCTATTAATGCGTACAAGACCTCGTGAGCCGAACAAATGTAGTTCCGCTGAATGTCTACGGCTGCCTGGCGAACTAGTCTAATCACGCTCTGAAACTGCAATAACGATGAACGATCCGACATTTCTGTTTCCACTTCGCAGTTTTCTACAATATAACGCTCAGAATCGGCCGATCTGTCCTACACGTCAGCAGCATGGTCCAATTTATAAAAGCAAAGTATTTTGATAGCTGCAAATGGTTCTTCGTCAACAACGATATGGATAACAGGATTCTAGCCAAACCGAAGCGCGGTCCTTATTGTGAGTTAGATTGACGTCAGTATTACATCATTTTGGAGATTAATGGCAAAGCTGAAGCGGTCTCCAAACACAGACTATCCCCGGCCGACGTTGATCCAAATGACCCACTGTTCCGCGATGTTGACCTATAAGGCAGTTAAGAAACGATAACTCCACCCCCAGACAGTCTTGCTGACAACGGACTGACGCCCGACATCTCATCAACAACCGAGCCACCTGAGGCCGTCACGCCGCCGCGAGATATAGAGGAACGAGAATCAGTGTTGATAGAGCCAAAATCAGTCGTTACACGGTATGGCAGAGCAATAACACCTCCTGTAAGGTTAGCCCCCTTCATTGTGTACTAATTTTTATTGTCGGGGGGGGGGTGTATGTAACACGCGGCTCCGCGTTACAACCCAACGATAATCAATTTTGTCAAATACAGTGCTCTTTAAGGTCAAATAATCTAACTCTGTTCTTACACAATATTTCTCTTAACTGTGATTTTAGAAACAATTTCTGTTAGTTTCAAGCACTTTTAATTGAGATTTCTTGAACTGCAATTTTATTTGTAATTAATAGGGTTGTTTATTGAATATACAGAACCGCACGCGATCCGCGTGGGTCACGCGGTGGATTATTGTGTCACAGTGGATTTATTTCGCTCAGTTGGATTATTCGCAGTTTACGCGACGGATTTACTGTTCACATTTAACTATGCCTATCCGAATTTCAGAGAATAATGGATTATTATAATGACAAAAGTTAAAAACATAGCAAACAATGAAATAATTATTTGTGTATTTTTATCATTGAAGTCTTTACACGAATTTCCTCAATATATTTTCAGTGACAACTTTTAACAGTGACTATGTTCATATCATCATGTATTTTTAATCGGTTGCATATATTCATTTCAATTCAGACATTTGTGAAGGAATAATTGCTTGTGCGAAAGACATGCAAATTTATAAATAGCGTACATCTTACCACCGTCTAGTGCATGGACAATTTTGTTTAACTGTGACTTGTGCATGAATCATTCATCTTGATGAACAATGTTTTTGCTTTTGCCGTCTAGAGTACGGACAATTTAGTTTGACTGTGACTGGTGTTTAAGACATTCATTTGTGTTAAAATTTGATTTTATTGCCGTCTAGAGCACGGTCAATTTGGATTACTTATGATTGCAGACGTGGTGTGTTTTACAATACATATGTAATCATTCGCATTGGTCTTCTCGCATCACCCATCGGGAAAAAGCCGGGGATTAATCAGGTGCACGGATCTCCACAGCCGCTACCAAACTAATGTAGGTAAGAATTTATCTCGCAAAAGTCTCCTATAGAATAAACCTATCTATTTACAGATAGGCCTATCTATATATACGTCTATCTACCACATTTTGAGTTCCTCTTAAAAGGATACTTGATAGCTGTTAACCATGAATATCTTCTCGAGGACCAACGTATTATATATTTATTAAGATATTCACACTTTACATATATATATATATATATATATATATATATATATATATATATATATATATATATATATATTGTACCATTCCTGTGTGCAAAAACAAAAAGAAATTTTATCAGATATAAGAAAATTTTCTTTCGCATTGTTGCTGGTAAAGGCAAGTGTGTTACCCTAAATAACATTCGTAGTTTGGCTGCATTAAATGTGCATGTTAATGCTACTTCAACTTTCTTTTGTGCCATTCGGGAAACTGTATCCCCCTTAAATGGGATAATTAGGTAGACTGTTTTCATTTCTGGCCCATAATACGTCTGTTTTTTGGTTAATTCCCCTTTTAATAATTGATTAAATTAATTGTCTGGGATAGCCATTAGACATTAAATCGTTAATTGCTTTATTATATTCATTTTCTCTTGAATCTTGACTAACCAACCTGTCAATTCTTCAAAAGCAACCACGAACTGTTGATAATTTATATTGAAATGGCACAAAACTGCTGTAATGTAAATACTGTGCAGACCATGTTGGTTTATGGTAAATTGTTCTGCTTAATTTACCATTAGTTTCTTTCTTTAATAGTATATCTAGGAAAGGCAGACAGTCATTTTTCTCGTGCTCCGACGTGAAGCCGATATTCTTATGTGCTTTTTTGAAACATTGAAGCAATGTTCGTGATTGCGACCTGTTCTTAAGTACAATAAATATATCATCCACGTACCGTATATATTGAGCACATTTACTTATGTCACTCTTTAATGATGTATTTTCTAGGTGCCCTAGAAAAATCTCAGGCAACACTGGAGATAAGGGGTTTCCCATTGCGACACCATCAGTCTGTTTTTAGATGCTTCCATTAAAACGAAATCTTACGTCTTTCGTGCATAATAAGATAAGCTTGCGTAGAGTGTGACCTGGCACCGGCGATGGTAATATATCGTGTTCTACCGCTTTGACTATAATGTCAATGGTTTCATCAATTTGAACATTTGTAAAACAAGACGTAACATCAAAAGATACCATAATCTTGTTTTTAACATTTATATCTTGAATTTTGATTACAAACTCAAACGAATCGGCAACCGAATGATTACCTAGTAGTTTACGTAATGGTTTGAGTAAACGAACTAGCCATTTAGCTAGTACATGAAATGGAGAATTTACCATTGATGAAATTGGCCTCATAGGACAACCTCTTTTGTGTGTTTTTGGTAATCCGTACATTATTGGTGTAGATGATCCAACTGGCTTGAGCTTCTGTGCAGTGTCCCCATCAATAAAACCGGCATCTGTCAAAATCTTAATTTCATTTATTACTTTACGCTCCACCTTGTCTATTTCATCTGATTTATCGTCTAGACGTGTGAATTTTGTATTGTCCTTTAACACGTTTTCCATCTTTTGTACGTAGTCAGATTTGTCCATTATAACTACGCTCTTTCCTTTATCAGCGCGTAGTATTTTGATGTCTGCATTTCTGCTGATATTTCTAAGTGCATTTAGATGCTGCTTTGTCAATGCATGCTGCTCTGCGCATTTAGACGATTTAAGATGTGAAGCCTGATCAACTAGTGTAGCCTTGAACCAATTTTTATAATCAATACTGGTAGGCTCCATGTCAGCTGTTTGTTCAAATAGCAATTCAAATGCTGCCTCAAAATCAACATCGCATTTATTAGAAGGATGTATTCCATAATTTCGGCCCATCGATAGTGCCTCCATTGTTAGCTGATCGATTGGCACTTTTGATAAGTTAAGCACACGCTTATCAAGATCGGTCAGTATTAAATCACACAAAACTCCAGGTTTTACATCTTTTTCCAGTTTGTTCAAAATTATTGCTTTATCTTTCTTCATAACTGTCGGCAAAAACATCAAAAATTTCATTCTTGCAAAAAGACTTATTTCATCTAATACACAAGATACACACCCAATTCTTGCCTGTAGCACTGCTTCATCTTCCTTCAACTGCCCAATTTTTTGAATACGCCAACCTTGGAAGATTTCTTCGGTTGACTCGTAGTTTTGACTTTCGTAAACTGCGTACCAAATCACCTGTGAACCGTAATTGTTTAATACACTGATAATAATGTTCTTTCCACAATAACGTTCTTTGCGCTCTACACTTTAACGTCACTAGTTCATCTAATTTTCTGAAAGATACTTTTGAAATGCGAGCATTAATAAAATTCATTGTATCCTTCCTTGAAGCAGCATTAACACGCACATTTAATGCAGCCAAACTACGAGTGTTATTTAGGGTAACACACTTGCCTTTAACAGCAATCAGACGGTTAATTATTCGAATGAGAGAACATTGCAACTTAAACGTCTGTTTTAAATCAAATGGTGAATACACGTCTGCTATTGTGCAACACATCATCGAAACATCGCACGTATGTTCTCCAGACGTAGCATTCAAAATAATTACTAAATGAAATAACAAAAGGGAGCTAGCCACATACGAAGCCTTATGGATGACAAATTGCAGCCAGTTTATAGCCAGGCAGAAGAAGCACGTACAAGCATTGAGCTTGAACTGTATGTGACACACGCAATTTGATTGGTTTCTGTTTTCACACTCTCTCTATTTTCACATATTTCTATATTGTTTTGCTTTCCAATATATATATATATAAAGATATGTTCATTCGTAGATATTTGAGAAGACAATGCGAAAGAAATATTTCTTATATCTGATAAAATTTCTTTTTGTTTTTGCACACAGGAAGGGTACAATGAATTTTATTAAAGCTCGCATTTCAAAAGAATATATATATAATACATATCAATATGTATAAAACATATATATATATATATATATATATATATATATATATATAAATATAAACAACAGTGTGAGTGCAATATCTCTAATATATATATATATATATATATATATATATATATATATATATATATATATATATATATATATATATATATATATATATATATATACGTTTGCATATTTCTAATAAATTATTATTTATTTATTTAGAATAATAGCAGCTAAATACAATATTAAAACTGTTTTAAGACAATCGCTTCCTATAGGCAATAAACTACCTAACCAAAAAGAAAGAGTAGAATCCCTCGAGACATCGTGAGTATATGCGATACCTTGCAAAGAGTGTAATCTCAGGTATATAGGCGAAACTATGCGACCTATAAATGTTCGTGGAGGTGAACACAAGACAGCCTGCAAATATGGACACATTCAAAGATCAGACCTAGCTGTGCATTCGAAGGAAACGGGTCATGACATAGACTGGGAGGGATGTAAACGCATCGCGTTATGCAATCGCAACAAATTAACTAGACTAATTAGAGAGTCAATTGAAATAAAATAAGGAAAAGGTTTAATGAATGTAACATCGGTAGAAAAATCATTGGGCCCAATATTTAATGAAGCATTTTCTACGGTCAGAAAATGTGGGGTTGCGGAACCTGAGTTTAGTGGGAACCTAAGTAAAAAACCTCGCTTATAGAAAACTGATTGCGAATGACCTATACCAAAATCAATTCCTATATACTTATCTTTCTCAATAAAATATTCCAGAAGATGGTATACACATTTAGCAAGGGTTAATAGATAGTACATTAGATTAGAGGCATTTGACCCACACTGTTGCTTATATTTTATATATTTATGTAAGGTGTGAATATATTAATAAATGAATAATACGTTGGTCCTAGAGAAGTTATTCATGGTTAACAGCTAGCAAGTATCCTTTAAAGAGTATATATATATATATATATATATATATATATATATATATATATATATATAAAGGTGTTACGATATTATATTTAGATATATATGTATATAGGTATAATGGATTATTTTAGTCATATGAGCATATATTCTTATGCAATAATTTCTAAGAGTTGACTAACTTTGCTTTGTGCTTACGATTAGTATTGAAAACCTTTAGTTTGTCCATACTCTCTCTACCTTTCTCTCTTTAATCTTTCACCTAAGCGTCGCTTGACATTCACTCTCTTTCTATCTAAGTAACTTGCTGCTCCATATTTGAACTAATTTGTTACTATGTGCGCTATACCTCATACACCATTGTATACATTAGAGTTCCCGGCTTTAAATAAAATACAGTATTTGAAGTCAAGGTTTTTGGTTTTATCAGTTTTGAATTTTGATTACCGTGACATAGTAGTTATACAGCTATAACAGATAAAAAAGGTTCCATACTTTCCCTCTCCCCTACAACATTATGCACACGAGATGATATTATGTATACCGGGAATTTGAGATAGCTGGGGTAAGGATTGGTCTGCTAATTACAAATAGTTATATATTGAGTGTAGTTACTGAGACAAATTCTATGTTTAAAACTAGTGTTGAGTCAAAAAATATATAAATAGAATGGTTTTGGAACGAGGTTACCACATTTGCTTAAATCTGCTATTGTGAGTATTGTGCTGTGGATATAAGGAGACTAATTGGCCTGAAGATGGAAGTGGGATTCAACTTCCGAAACGTCGCCAGTAAACAAAGTTGTGATAGAACCGCATTTCCATTGGGACGAATACAAACTCAACCCGATCAGAAACAAAACAAAATCGGAAATCGGATCTTTGTGAATCTGTCCGTGCAAAGTTACTACCCGCGTACGCAAAACGCGGAGTTGGAATATATGAAGCTGGCACTCCGACAAAACAATTTAAATAATACTTGAGCAAGTGTTAGGTTGAATAATATAGTACCAAGAATAGAGACCTAGGGAACTCTAGATCGGATAAAGGCTGACCTCGAGCGATTATTTCCAACTTTTAAAGTTTTGTAACGGTGTTGGAGATAATAACTGATAAGATTAAGGACTTCGCAGTAAAAACCGCTGCTTAACAAGGCGGATTCAATTGCCGAGAACGACAAGGAATCAAAGGCCCTGGAAACATATAGGAAGAAGAGAGTGCATTCATGACCTTAAGAGATAGAGGAGTAACAGTGATCAAGGACACTGACTAAGTTCGTGGAAGAGGAGCGGCCATTCAGGAAGCCATGCTGATCATCGAGGAGGCAGAAGTTATCTCGAGACTTGATGATGTAGATTAAGTTATACAAGACCCTTTCGAAGTTTTTTAGTAAATTGAGGGACGATAGTAATAGGGCGGAGATATTTGAATGGAGTGATTGACGATGTACTATATTTTAGGATAGGAGAGATCGCAGAATTAAGCCATTCTGGGGTAAGATAGGTAGTTTCAAGGCATCGGTTGAAAACATCGGCGAGCAGAGAAAAGAGATTCCAGCTTAGAAGTTCAATCATCCTGACAGAGACACCGTACTGATCAAATTGGTGTTTAGATTTTATGCATTTGATGTCTTGAATGATGGAGGCTAGCGAAATAATGAACCAACGTAGGTTCTCAGCGTCTCCATTGTCAAGCATCTCAGCAGGCGAAGTGGGAATGGAGAAGGAATCTAGAAGATAGTTTAGATAATCGTCGGCAAAGCAGGAGTTGTCCGACCAAGAGAAGTTTATGTATGAGGTATTGGACTTTTTCAGTAATTGGTGTTTGATGACTGCAAAAATTTTCAGAAAGTTGGTCGCTGTGCAGATGTGTCTCTCGATGTGTAGCGCTTGTTTGTTGATTACCTGTTTAATGTGCTCATGGATGTGTCGGAGAGCGAGAGTGCGAGCAAGTGATGTTGTGCGTAATCTAGAATTGCGTGCAAGGTTGTCGCGTGATTTAAACAAGGCGTTCAACTTGTTCATTGCATGAATTTGATGAATAGAGGTAACAGAAGCAAAGTGGAATGATAAGATTTTATGGAAATCCGAAATATATGAGGAGAGGTCGTCTGGGAGAATTAACTGCGTCATAGAGTCGAAAAAACTCTTCCCAATTGGTGAATCGCCTGAAAGTCTGAACGCTATCTTTAGGGATATAGGATAATAGAGTAATAAGAAAAGATACCCGACAGTGGTCGAAATTAGGGAAGATCTCCCGAGACTGAACATTGGTCACTACTTTGGTTGTTACCTCGTGTAGGGAAGTGCACAAATTGACTTAGTAGGTCGTCCGCAAAGAGCAAAATCAACGGGTGTGTTTCCGTAGTTATATTATGCAAGGTGGCCAGAGGACGGTTAAGGTCACCCACAACGATGTATTGATTCGAGTGTTGAGAGAAGAAAGTGGACATTATTTGAGCCCCACGGGTGTCATCTAGTATTGAGAGATTTGGGGGTCTGTAGACAACGAAAACGGATAAGCTTTGGTCTAGGATCAGCAGCTGGAACGAAACAAATTCTCATTCTAACGAGTTCAATGTAGACAGGTGGTTGGGCATGAGAGAGAAACGGACAAAGGCAGCCAGACCACCCCCACGACCAGCCATTCTGTCACTTTGAAGGAAAGTGTAGCCATTGATGAGGAAAAGATCATCGCTATGAACGGAAGAGGACAGCAGCGTTTCAAATAGAAAGCACAAGTCTAGCTAGTTAGAGTATAAAATGCTCGCAGTTGTTTGATTTTTGGCGTAAGCGATCTATAATTTATACGAATTGCTGAAAGGGATCCGTTAGACCGGGGAGGAGAAGCGGTCAGGTGCTTTCCGCTGACGGCCGGAGCAAGACATCGGGCTGATACGGGTAACTTACCGCTTGTTCACAAGAATGGAGTGGTCAGCATCGATTTGGATTTCCTTAGTCTCGCTTTTATCAGGCGGGTGAGGTAATTTGAGGATTTGAAAACAGGACGTAGGCGAGTTATCTGAGCTCGATGGATTACTTGGGAGCAGTGATGTGAGGTTAGGAGGGGACAAGATCTGAACGGAGGCAGCGTCACGACTGTCCTGTGTTGTATCAGTGAGTTTGGAGGAGAAAGTTGTGGGGGAAGAATTGATGGCTGGCGAGGTGGTCTTACGTTTTGTGGGTTTCAGGACCTTATCGCCGTTCGTGATAACGACTTGGCATAAAGATTTGTTACTGGTCCTGGATAATGGAGGAGGATGGCCGTTGTTGGGGTTCTTTATGCGGCGTGGTCTGCCACGAAAACGCGGTAAAGACTGCGCTTGTTGTGTGGGAATGATCTCGCTTGTTGAGCTACAGGTGAAGGGGAGTCCTTCAAATCAAGAGGTAGTTAACATGATGGATCCAGAGAAAGGAGCATCATCGAGGATCATCTCGTTTAATTCTTAGTTTAAACAATTCTCAATCGATTCGCTTCGGTATAATATCCGTAAACGTAGATGCTTGAAATATGGAAGAAATACGCATATTATTGTGTTTATACATGTTAGCTTAAAAGATATTTACATATATATCAATATACAGGAGGAAAATGTTATATTGTAACGGTTTTTTAGCTAATCCAAGAGATTTGCGGGGTAGCTACCTAATTGGTGATGCTATACCATTCCTACATAGATCTGGTAGCTCCTGTTGAGATCCGTGCTTAGGATTAGTCCCCGACCTTTTCAAGATGGGTGATGTGAGAAGGCTAAGTCGAATCATCATAAGTATATTGCACACAATGTTGCATAGAAAAAATCACAGTTAGTCCAAATTGACCGTGCTCTAGACGGCAAAAAAACGATATATCTTCAACAAAATTGAATGTCTTATACACAAGTAATTATCAATTCACAGTTAAACAAACGGGCCGTGCTCTAGACGGCAAAAAAACAATACATTGTCAACACAAGTAATAATCAATTCACGAACGTCTGAATCGTGATGAATACATGTAAATGATTGAATATATATGATGATAAAAATAAAGTCACTGGTAAATATTGTTACTGATGATGAATGGATAAAAATCGTGTAAAAACGGTCTTCAAAAACATCACAAATAATTATTCCACTGTTTGCTAGGTTTTTAAATTATTTAATCATAATAATCCATTGAATAATAGAATTTGTGAATGTGATTGAGGAACATCTGATGTCCTGATGCGTGAAATCATATCTGAATGCAAAGAAAAAACTATCGAACCACATATGCACTATAATCCACCGCATGCTCCCTGCGTATTGCGCGCGGGTGTGTATATTTATTGAACAAAACCCTATTAATTACAATTAAAATTGCAGTTCCAGAAATCTCAATTAAAACTGCTTGAAACTAAAAGAGATTGTTTCTAAAATTACAGTTAAGAGAAATAGTGTGTAAAAACAGAGATAGATTATTTGACCTTAAAGAGACCTATATTTGTCAAAATTGAACATCGTTGGGTTGTAACGCCGAGCCGCGTGTTACAATATATTTATTTAAGGTGATTCAAATATTGTTATAATAAGTAAATAATTAGATTAAATTATCATGTAAATAGAAAAATAATTAATATATATTTCGGAAAAGAAATATTTGACTCACACTGTTGTTTATATTTACATATATGATTTCATACATATTTATATGTATATTATATATATATATATATATATATATATATATATATATAAACAAGTGTGAATAACGTAATAAATGAATAACAATACAAATATTCCCTGGTTAACAGCTGACAAATGTATATATATGCTATATATATATATATATATATATATATATATATATATATATATATATATATAATACATCTATTGGCAACAAAACCTTAGGCTAATATTTAAATAACAAATCAAAGGTAGGATATGTGGAGATGAATAAAATTGTGACTAGCAAAGTATCCAACCACAGGGAAGAGAGGAGTTGAGGAAGAGAAGTGTTTTCATCAACTTCATGATAGTTCAATCTGGTGAAATCGAGAGATTCCATTTGACTAGATAGGATCAACTGGAGTACAATACATGAAGGGTCCGAGCATCAAAGCGGAGTTTCGCTGATGTTAGACAGAAGAAATGAAGTGGGAGTTGAAAGGTGATGGCGGACCGGTAGCAGAAGTCGACCGACGAAGTTCTTTGTCATGGATATTGAATTTCTCTAGGGTAGTATTGACTAGGATGTAGTCAACTAGATTGAAGTTTGTGTCTTGTGCAGTGTTCACTGGCTTCCATTGAGCGAGGTTATGACTGATGATAGACGAGGGAGAATCAGTGTCCGATGTATACCGTCGGGTGGTCCAGTAAACATTTCGAATCTCCGGTCGTTCGCTGAAACAAAAAAGAAAATAATTAGATGAGCAAAACAAGGTAAAGTATTAACTACTTGGATACGGTAGAATAAAAAATGAGAATATAAATGGTATCAGGGAGTCAAGAGTGAGAAATTTAAAATCAGAGGGGAAAAGTGGAAATTGGAGGCCAACCAGAAGGGACTTCACCCTCTGAAAGTAGTAACAAGTGAATAGCATGGGGATGGTAAAAGTGTTATTGTTTAGGAAGGAACCAATTGCACTTCCAATCGGAGATCTCGCATAGAATTTTGTCAAAGAAGTACATGTGGGCCGCAATTTTAAAATTGTTCTGGGATAGGAGCATTATTTCAGTGGGAAGAGCATTGAAAACACTAGTGGCTTGGGAAAAGGAATAGATTTTGCTAAATATATTGGGAATATGGTTAGATTGGATTGAAGAGTTGCTAGAGAGTGTGGCGTAGTGGTGACTTGTGTGTGCGAAGTTTGTCTGTGATTGGATAGTTGTGATCTTAAGAACGAGAGAAATGACACGTAAGTGAACAGTAAACCATAGCGGAAGAAGGCTAGCCAGGAGTAGGCGTTTCCGATAATTCTGGCTGTGAGAGAAGGCTCGCTTTAGAAATCTAGACGAGATCTGTTAGATGGCGCACGAGGAGGCTAGAGTGAGAGGAGAGTAGAATTCGCTAGCGTATGGAATGCGAAGTAAGACATAGACCTTGAATAGCGTGAATTTGAGAGTGGGGTTGTAAGTCCTGAAGCGGATCAAACGGGCCCATTGGAAGAAATTGGATGTAGTGTGTAAGGTGTGGGGAGAAGTCTAGAGATTGTGAAAATCAGATAAAATAGTGCTTGGTCGAATCTATTATTTCAATATCAAGGGGACAAATTGCATCCAGGAGAGAACAGAATTGGTCGTAGGGGAGTTTCATCAAACAAGTCCTACGAGATTTTAGGTTGAGACCGATATAGCTAAGCTGCGAATGAAGCGAGGATAAAAGCTCCGATAGAAGTGTTAGGGAAGGGTTGGATTCTGTGGGGTTACTGAATACTATGAATACATATATATATATATATATATATATATATATATATATATATATATATATATATATATATATATATATATATATATATAATGGTGTTACGATATGTGCTTATATGTTTAATGATTTATTTTAGTTATATATATATTTCGTAGGATGTGCTATTGCATAAAAGTTTTCCATTTGAACCAGTGGACTGGTGCCTATATGAATCCAATAAGAAAGATTCATGAAGATAGAACTAGGTCTGAAGATTTAGCGATATCTCCTGCTTTGGTGGGGAATGTTGCGGGGAAGTTATTATTTTTTCGAAAATTGATAAAATTTACAATCAATTGCCAAAAGGGCTAAGAGAAAGGCCTCCATCTTAGATGTCTTTTAAACTTTTATGTACTGAACTAGAAAGAATCTATAATCCTGCTAATATTTTTAATTTTGATTATGATAATACTTCTTCATGTTTGAATAAAAGACAAGTATAATTGGGATCAACAACATATCTTCTAAAGATTATATTTCCCCGTTCTGTATAATTAAATTTGATATTTTATGCATTATATCATGTTATTTAACAATACATACAATCAATTGCTATTCATGGTTCGAATTTTTTGCATAATGTTACTTTCGAATTAAACCTTAATTTTTTCTATTTCGATGATGAATCTATTACTCTTTATATAATCAATTATTGTACAAATGCGATTAATTAATAAGACCGTTTTTTCCTATATCATAATAACTATAATACATTTTATATGACGCATGCAGTGATTTTACAGACGACCTTTCTGATGTTGATATATTGTAAAGAATAATTAGAGAGATTTACTTATCTATATGAGACTAATTGCACATATTTATGTGATTTTTTATCTTTTTTATTGTAAATATTCCAATACTATTATCTATTTGATGGAACATGTGTGATTTGAATCAAAATAAAAATATTGTATTCTATTCTATTCTATATGGACATATATTTATATGCAATATTTGAACTAATTTGTTACTAGGTGCGCAATACCTCATACACAATTGCATATATTAGAGTTTCCAGCTTAAAATAAAACACAGTATTTGACATTCAGTGTTTTCGTTTCATCAATTTTGAAATTTTAACTTTGATTATCGTGATATTGTAACAGTACAGTTATATCAAAAACGTCCGATTCATTCTCTCTCCCCGACAACACTTTGCAAACGAGATGAGACTATGTATACCATGAATTTGAGATAGCTGCAATTATACTGAGTTAGGAAATTATCTGCTAATTGCAGATAGATGTGGATATATATATATATATATATATATATATATATATATATATATATATATATATAATTTATTTGTTGAGTGAGGGTTTTCATGTTCGCTAGGCATATGCATATATTGAGTTTACCTACTGAGAAAAATTCTACGTTTAAAAACATCGGTGAGTCAAAAAAATAAAATATAAATAGAACGGTTTCGGAACGAGGTTACCATATTTGCTAAAATCTGCTATTTTGAGTATTGAACTGTGTAAAGAGGCTTGATGATGATACTGAATAGAATGCCCCGAAACGTAGCCAGTAAACAAAGCTAGTTTAAAATCACATTTCGAATGGTTTGTATGAACGATGTTGAAGCCTTCGGAATAAAAGGAGAGACACACATTCAGCCCAATCCAAGACAAAAAAGATGCATACTTGAAAATGGTGATCAATCGGATCTTTGTGAAACTGATAGTGCAAAGCAACAACCCGCAAACGTAACTCGCGGAAAATTATCATACGAAGCTCGCACTGTGCAACAACCTTTCAAATCTTATCGGCACAATGTTTGAGTCGAGATGGTCGTAAAAGTCTGAATCGACTATCCTGAAAAATTAATTTGTATTTCTCAAGTGGGCAAACGATTTTGTGGAAAATTGAAAACTGCTCTCTGCAGTGGATAAGAAGGCTCAATTTAAACTGTTGCAAAGTAGTCAAATTCGTTGCTTAATTTAGAATATTGTGGCACGAATTAACGCGTTTTGCCTGACTGTTGTCTGGTTATGTGGTTGCTCTTCAAGCCAACATTGTTAAGTTAGTTCAAATCTTGTAGTATTGATTAACTAGAAGCACTCGGTAATACGCGTCATCTGAACTACTCTGGGTGAACAGAATCTCGGATTATACATTTAGCCGAAAATTTCTTTAACCTCAAACACATTTCTGACATTTAATAAGTACTGGCTTGTTCCGCTTTCTGCCAGTTGAATGAAATATAAAGGAAGAATACTGCAAAGCGCATGATTGGCCGAAAATGAAAGTGTTAGAGGCATCAAGCCACCAAGAATTCACGTTTCAGCAGTGAGAGGATGAAGACAATAACTAATGCATTCACACCGCATTTGGCATATCAGATGTTTTATAAAACAGTTCGAGACGAAAGAAGCCCATAAAATATCATTTATTTTAGGACAACTTGAAGGATCCTTTTAAATTTTCTGGAAAGTTAGACAGACTGATCGTTAACAATTTTTGATTTTGTTGAGTGATGCGCAATTATATAGGCTTATTTGTTTGTGTTTTTTTCAGATGTTCAATTAATTTTCAATGTTTATACAGTCCAAGAGATGGTCTATGAATGTGTTCCCTTTGGCTCATATCGTTGCCAATATTATTATGCACATGTTGGAACGAAGAAACACTAAACTATTATATGATGTGAAACTATACAACTATTATGTTGATGATAAAGGTTTGGCCTATAGAAGCCAAAAGGATGCTGAATATTTCTTAAAATAAATTCAATAAATTATTTAACTCAAGTTTGCGAGCTTCATAAAAACACTTATCCCGCTTTACCTAACAAATCGCAAACCACAGCACAACTACTGTCGGTCACATGTATTGACGCGATTCGATCTTCTATGTTCATCATCGGGACACGCGGTAGATGGATGAGCAAAAGTGTGCCAGAGGTTGGAATTTATCAAGATCATTAGGCTCAGAATTTATTCTATTAAAGTTCTGCGCGGTAGGCATTTCGATATAAAAATGAGTATATTGCACACAGAATATGCATGAAAGTGGCTAAGATATTCGAAATTTTCAGTAAATATTCTTGGGTGAACCTTCCATGGTGTGAGGCAGCCGCGAAGGATGCATAGAAAGGCATGGAGTCCCAGACCGATCAACAGCAGAAAATCAACGAATATTCCGCAACCGCTCGTTGTAATTTATATGAGGTGCAACGCAGTTCGAGGATGTTATAACCTCTGCGTACAATTGACTTTCGAATGATTTGGTGATAGACTGCACAGAAAATTGTAGGTAGCTTTGAATTAAGATTAAAAGGCTAATCTATGATGAAAATTACGAATAAATTGCGTAACAGGGCAGAAACACGAATGTAAGAGTAAAATACATTAATGAATAGAAACAGTGTCGTAAATAAGTGACGATATTGACATCTCAGTAAAAATTGCTTACATAACATTATACAATGAAACCTAAACAATTTGTAGCATGGATATCTTTTTGTACTTTCTGATTAAAATATTACACAATCAAGTGTTTATGCAACTCTGAATGCGCTAAACAATTATAATTATATTTAAAAGAACAAAAGACAAACAATACTAATCTTACGCTATCCGAAAAGTGCAATTATTACGATATTTTCAGCAAAATTTCGCAGATTTAGTTGCATAATCAAAACTAAACATCTATCAGCACTTAAAATAGTTGTCAGAAATACTAAGGGGGAGCATCGGCTGATACATTAAAAAGTCGTTCTAAAGCATTAATGTCGTCAATAACATTGCGATTTAGATTTGGCACAAGAAAATTTGATTTACCTGGAAATATGTATTCATTAATAATTCTTTTTACAATTGCATAAGTAAATACATAAGTACATAAAAAGATGTATACATAAAAACGTATATACATATATACGTATATATATATATGCATATTTGCCTACATAAATATATACATAAAAAATATATTTTTATTTCTGTATGTTCAGCACATTATTTTCATTCTGATAATAATTTTCGTAATGTTAATAAATGTTAATTAAACGTGGCTCTGCTACATACATAAATACAAACATCCGTTTATTCATGCACACATGCATGTATATGCACTTACATGTATACTTACATGCTTAGATGCATACATGCGCCATAAATATACATACATATACAAATATACATATAAAAACAAACACACATAATTAAAATCGTATGGACATACAAGCTTATGTACATACATACTCACATATACATGCACACATATACATACGCACGTACAAACGTAAATAATTTAAAAATATATATATATACATTCATAATAGATGCATACATATATATTTATATATACAGATAGAGAAATATATACATAACTACAGAAATACATATATACATACATAAATAAATACACACATGAATACAAACATGCCTGTATACGTATATAAATACAGAAATACAAACATCCATTCATTCATAAGTTCATACATAAATGCACGCATATATATTCATATATACAGAAATATATCTACATACATACCTATATAATAACACAAATACGTGAATACATACATATGTACATCCATACATATATACATATATACAAACATGCATTCCTACATACATAAATACATGTTATATATAGAAATTGAGCATCACAACGATAACATTTTAAATTATCTACTAGATCTGCTCCTTCTTTATTAGACACTCATTAGTAGCTACCCGAATTTGTGTTGCCGCAAGTTCAACCTTTTTATTTCTGAGTAATGAATAAAAAGGAAATATCAAACAAAATACTATACAGGTTACCGAAATTTTGTTAGAAGCATATGGGATATAAACTCACTTTTGAATGTAATTAAAGAATATGCGCAATATCCTTTGAGCTAAATATCTTGTAGCCGGTAATAAAATATATATTTGTGGTTCAATCACCAACTCCATTTCGGGTCACATATTATGTTTTAGTATATTAATAATGGTGTCCAAATAAACTCAAGAGACTGAGTAGAATGTATTGTCAACCAGAGCCACATGTACCTACTGTGGCAACAGATACGTACATCGTGCCTGAAGTCTCTAAGAATTCAAAAACCCTACTGCCGTTGTTCATAGAGAGTCTTGGCCATCAGCACAGGATAATAAATATTGAAAAGGAGAGATCTCCATCTCATTGTCGTAACATGTAGTTAAAACGCAGAGGCGAGACCTCTCAGGTGAGCTTTGATGGGCAACGCAAGTGGTGTACAGCACACAATGAATATGGCAGGAATGCAAAGTGCGAAGTAAAGTACGTCTATTCTCTACTTATTCGAGACGAAGCAAAAGTAGCGTTATTGAGGATATAGGAAGTTCCGAGGAAGGGTAAATGGACGTTTTGCTTTACTTTAGAATAGAATAGAATAGAATATTTTATTTTGATTCAAACCACACATGTTCCATCAAAGAGATAATAGTGTTTTAAAATTTACAATAAATAAGTCAGCAAATCACATAAATATGTGAAATTAGTCTCATGTAGATAAGTAAATCTCACTAGCTTTTCTGTACAATATATCAACATCAGAAAGTTCGGCTGTAATATCACTGTGTAGAGGATGTTAAATACTCCGCCTTATGTAAAATAACATTGACTGAAAAATTTAAACCACCATAGCTGATTGTAACGAATTTTATTTAAAAAGAACTTTTTCTTTTTATTTTCCAGAACATTCTTTGTTTAAATACTTCATTTTAAATTGTGCGCCATTTTCAGTTTTTCGAGTATCTCGCTCCTTGACTGGTATTGTAATTTTGGTCTGCTGCATTTTAACATTTTCTCTAGTAAACGATTACATCATCATCAAATATATTTCTCCATCAATTGCCTTTGTTCTGATATAACATAATATTGAAGGTGACGCCTTGGAACAGATTATTGCTGAGTGGAACAGCTTTCCAACTTTCGCATTCCGATTGCCTAACAGTAAGTATCGATTTAATTGCTATCCCTTATATTCATGGATACCGATATTAAATTTGAGGACACAAGTAGGTTAGTGCAGGACATAGCCGAGTCAAACTTAAGCGACGCAAATAATAATATAAGCCTATCTGACTCTACTGTGAATTTTAGGACTTCCAGCGATCTGGCATCTATGGGGCTTACAGACTCGAATAGGTTAGGGGCCTCAACAAACTTTGGCGACGGCGCCAGTCCAATAATTTTAAGTCTACCATAGTATAAATCAGAAAAACATTCAAGTGGGGTAGGAGATGCCCAAATGATATTCAGTGCTTATAATATCGTAAACCCTATGGAGAAATTTGTTGCAGCATGGATGGCATTGCCTGAAAATTTCCGAAATGCTTTGGAAAATTTCAGAGACAGAACTGTGGAAGAAAACCGTACAATGCATTTGAGTTATTAATGGCTGAAATTCAACAGAGATATCAGCCTGGAAGATCAGCGCAAATGTGCGAATTATTACGCTTAGAAAAATGGGGCGTCAACTACCGTCCGAATTTTATGAACGCCTTTGCACAAAAGCTTCCAGGTTGAATATATCTAGAGATGTAGTCAACTCCATTTTCACAGCTGAGCTACCAATTAGGCTTAGAACAACATTGGAAGTATTTGACACAATGAGCATAGATTGGCCAACAAAACTCAGAGGGTTAGACGGCGTGTATAAACAGCAAGAACCACAAGTACATGCTGTAATAGCAGATTCTGTCACGATGCAGCCAGTCAGGGCAGATGCCGAAAACAACCTGACTATACAAGAAACCTTGCGTTTCTTATGTAGAGAAGTTGCTAGCTTACGTAGTGATAATGCACAACTTCAGAGTCAGTACAGATACACTAGACGTCGAGGGAGTCACTCACGTCAACGCTTCGAAGGGCCACGCGGAGGGTGTAAGGCACATTGCGAATACGGACGCAGTGCGAAGTGCCAAGGTGAAAATTGTATTTACCCACGATCAGGTGGACCCAAATGGAAAGGAAGAACAAAACCGGCAGAAAGAAATCTATCACCCGGGAAAAGGACAAAACCCCCGCTAGTAGGAGCCGTAGGGGGGTTGCATTGCAAAGGCTCCCAGATATGCCTTTAAAAGGCATACTCAAAGCTAAAGATGCGACTAGAGCGAATAGCACCGAGATAGAAGACAAGAGAGTCCGATTCTCACTAAGCAGAGATATGGAAAACATTGCCGGATTGTCCAGCAACAAGTTCATTATTAAGGATGAATTATCTGGATTAGAATTTCTCATTGATACGGGTGCTGAGATAAGCATAGTGAGGTCAGAGGTGGTGGAAGCAGATTGCCCCACATTTGAATATCAACTATGGGCCGCTAACGGTAGTTCGATTGGAGTAAAAGGGAAGAAAGAAATGTCGGTAACATTAGGCCAGAAATCTTCCTTCCGATGGAATTTTCTAGTAGCCGATGTCAAGGACCATATCATTGGCATGGATTTCTTGACACATTTCAAGCTGGCATTAGACCCCAAGGCTAGGACTATCACAGAAGGCGTAGGGACATCAATAAATAATGAGTCTAACGTGTCGGCAGTTAGAACAGTCCTCTTACCTCGTCCATCAGTCGCACATGACTTTGCCGATATAATCGAGAAGCACCTAGCAGTGTTTCAGCCTTTCAGTGCCAAAAGGATAGGTTTGAAGACAGGAGTAGAACACCAAATAGAATTAGTGGCTCCATTGCCTTGTTCACCGAAGGCCCAACCATTGGCACAACACAAGCAACAAGTTGCTTTGTTTGAATTTCACCAATTGCGCGAAGAGGGGATTTGTAGAAGGTCAAATTCCAATTTTGCTTCCCCAATAGTGGTAGTTCCCAAACCTGAACCGGGTCAATGGAGGGTTTGTGGGAATTATCGTCTATTAAACTCAGTGACGAAGGGTGATTCTTATCCTCTCCCTTACCAGAGTACTTTGCTCCGAGATATAATGGCATATGAGGTTTATTCAACTTTGGATCTCCAGAAAGCGTACTATCAGGTACCAATGGAAGAAAGTTCAGTACCACTCACCGCAGTCAGATTTCCAGGAGGGGATCGCATGAATTTTTTCAAATACATTTCGGTTTGAAAAATGCCAGTCAGACATTCCAGCGTTTGGCTGAAGTAATCCTTCAGAATTGTCTATTTGCGAGGGTATATTTAGACGACATAATAATTTTTAGTCGCTCCCGAAATGAACATCATACGCATTTGGAAACGGTTTTGACCAGGCTGGAACAATATGGATTAGTGGTCAAACCTAATAAGAGTAATATCGGTTGCTCTTCAGTTAAATACCTTGGTCATATACTTTCCAAAGACGGAATTAAACCTTTGGAAGATAAGGTCCAAGCTATAAAGGACGTAACGGAACCCCGAACCGTACGCCAGTTGCGAAGGTTCTTGGGCATGATCAGCTATTATCGTCGTTTCATTCCAGGTCTAGCCGGAATTCTTGGATCGTTAACACGCCATCTCACTCGTGAAAAGAGCACGATCAAGAAGTCTTGGCCTATAAACTTGAGTCCAGAAGACCGAGAAAATTTCCAAAAGGCCAAGGAAATGTTAAGTGACGTAACCACATTAGCACCTGTAGATTGGGAAAAACCTTTCGAACTAATCACAGATGCCTCAGATGTTGCATTAGGGGCAGTGCTACAGCAAAGAGATCAGGACGTAGTAAGACCGATTGGGTTTTATAGCCGTAAGCTTAATGATCGAGAAAAACGTTATGATACGTTGGGCAAAGAGCTTCTAGCAGTGTATGCCGCAGTGCTACACTTCGAGCATTACTTAGACGGGCATAAGTTTAAGTTATTGACCGATCATAAGCCATTGATCAGCATACTTGGTAAAACAGCTAGGCTTAATTACTCTCGTAGAGTAAATTCCCAAATAACACGGTTAGCAGAGTTCGATTTCACTGTGTCTCATATTGCTGGCAAAGAGAATGTGGTAGCCGATGCACTTAGCCGACCGAATGAAGCTGATGTCGAGCTGATATTTCAAGGTCCATTGAAAAATTTAGATGAATCAATGCACGATTTCGTTAGTCAAATCGAGGAAACGCAAGGATCGGATCCCTTTACATTAGTATTGTCCAAAAGACCAGGATATGTTTCTAAGCTCATAAGTGGCAAGTGGTTGTTATGCGAAACATCTAGAAGTCAACCACGACCATATGTGCCATTAGAGTTACGGGCCAAGATTATCCAAGTGTTACTTGACATGGGTCATCCATCCATTAAAACCACCATTCGATTAATCAACGACAGATACGTATGGCCGCACATGTCTAAAGACATACGGGTATGGGTAAGAGCCTGTGCCAAGTGTCCAACGTGTAAGGTGTGGAGACATACCAGAACCGAGATAAAGAACATTGGAATACCAATTGGACGGTTCAGACACGTACACATAGACATTGTCGAGATGCCTGAAGTAAATGGAAACAAATACTTGCTGACAATTGTAGATAGATTTAGTCGACAATTTGAAGTGGCGATTTTAAAAGACATGACAGCGCAAGAAGTCTTGTTCGCGTTTCTACATAATTGGATATCGCGTTATGGTGTTCCGGAAAAGGTCACTAGTGATCGTGGTAGTCAATTTATGTCAGAGCTTTTCGTAAGATCCCTCAACATCATGGGAACCACTATAATACATACTAGCGCGTATAACCCACGAGCGAATGGGATGGTAGAAAGGCTACATCGTGAACTGAAAGCTGCATTAAAGTGTACTAGTGGAACAAGCTGGATACACGATCTTCCTATAGTACTACTCGCCATGCGCAACAGATATAGAGCACAATTAGGAACTTCCATAGCAGAATTGGTTTATGGAGAACCATTAAGGTTGCCTGGAGATCTTCTAATAGAAACTCCAAGTAGTCTTGATTGGGCTTCTAATTATGTAGATTGGTTTGTAGGAGCACTTAGAGACAAGATGTGTCGTTTGGCCCCGACCAAGACTAGAAAAAGCTAAAACCAAATGCTATGTGTCCTCTGATTTAAAATCTGCTTCGCATGTGTATATAACTAATGAGAATAGGAAGAACTGCCTGACACCATTTTACAAAGGACCATACAAGGTCAAGTGGATGACTGACAAGAGTGTCATCGTAGAAAAAAATGGAATTGAGGAATGTGTTACGTTGGATCGCTGTATTCCCCAGTTTATCTGGATTGACGGTATGACTGAATTAACAGATGCGTCGAATGACCGTTCCATGGGCGAATCTGATGTGTGCAATCCCATCATGCAGGCACATAATAAAATACAGAACTCTGAAGAAGCGTTGTCTAATATAGCAAAATCTTATTCTACTGAATCACAGCATGAAAACTATTTGTCGATACCAAATTATTTTGAAGAACCAGTGAATGTTGTACCGGGCGAGATGACGACGTCTGGGGGCGCCGGTATGCACAACTCGTTCTGGTAGAGTACATCGTCAGCCGAAGAACTATGATTACGTCTATTATTAGACGCCTTTTTTGAGAAGGTGGTGTATGTGGAGGATGTTAAATCCTCCGCCTTATGTAAAATAACCTTGACTGACAAATTTAAACCACCATAGCTGATTGTAACGAACTTTATTTAAAAAGAATTTTTTCTTTTTATTTTCCAGAACATTCTCTGTTTAAATACTTGATTTTAAATTTTTGCGCTATTTTCAATTTTTGAGTATCTCGCTCCTTGTCTGGTATTGTAAATTTTGGTCTCCTGCATTTTCACAATTTCTTGGTTATACGATTATTTCATTAACAAATATATTGCTCAATCAATTGCATTTTTTGTTCTAATATAAAACAGAAAGGAACAGGAGCCTAGGAACAGGTATATTTGATTGTATCTTTGGTTCACGTTTTACATCTTTCTAGATTAATAACTGTACGGAACCATTTCCAGCTTTCACTTTCCGATTGCCTAACTGTAAGTATCGATTTAATTGTTATCTCATATATTCATGGATACCGATATTAAATTTGAGGACACAAGTAGGTTAGTGCAGGGCATAGCGGACTTGAACTTAAGTGACGCAAGCAATAATATAAGCCTATCAGACTCTACTGTGAATTTTAGGACTTCAAGCGATCTGGCGTCTATGGGGCTTACAGACACGAATAGGTTAGGAGCCTCAACAAAATTTGGCGACCGCGCCAGTCCAAGAATTTTAAGTCTACTACGGTATAAATCAGAAAAACATTCAAGTTGGGTAGGAGATATCCAAATGATATTCAGTGCTTATAATATCGTGAACCCTATGGAGAAATTTGTTGCAGCATGGATGGCATTGCCTGAAAATTTCCATAATGCTTTGGAAAATTTCAGTAACAGAACTGTAGAAGAAAAGCCGTACAATGAATTTGAGTTATTAATGGCTGAAATTCAGCAGAGATATCAGCCTGAAAGATCAGCGCAAATGTGCGAATTATTACGCTTAGAAATAATGGAGCGTCAACTACCGTCCGAGTTTTATGAACGCCTTTGCACAAAAGCTTCCAGGTTGAATATATCTAGAGATGTAGTCAACTCCATTTTTACAGCTGAGCTACCAATTAGGCTTCGAACAAAATTGGAAGTATTTGACACAATGAGCATAGATTGGCCAACAATACTCAGAGGGTAAGACGACATGTATAAACAGCAAAAACCACAAATACATGCTGTAATAGCAGATTCTGTAACGATGCAGCCAGTCAGGGCAGATACCGAAAACCACCTGACTATACAAGAAACTTTACGTTTCTTATGTAGAGAAGTTGCTAGCTTGCGTATTGATATTGCACAACTTCAGAGTCAGGATAAGTATAATAGACGTCGAGGGAGTCACTCGCGTCAACGCTTCGAAGGGCCACGCGGATGGTGTAAGGCACATTACGAATACGGACGCAGTGCGAAGTGTCAAGGTGAGAATTGTATTTACCCGCGATTAGGTGGACCCAGATGGAAAGGAAGCACAAAACAGGTTGAGAGAAATCCATCACCGGAAAAAGGACAAAACCCCCGCTAGTAGGAGCCGTAGGGGGGGTTCCATTGCAAAGGCTCCCAGATATGCCTTTAAAAGGCATACTCAAAGCTAAAGACGCGACTAGAACAAATAGCACCGAAATAGAAGGCAAGAGAATCAGATTCTCACTAAGCGGAGATCTGGAAAACATTGTCGGATTGTCCAGCAACAAGTTCATTGTTAAGGATGAATTATCTGGATTAGAATTTCTCATTCACACGGGTGCTGAGGTAAGCATAGTTAGGTCAGACGTTGTGAAAGCAGATTGCCCCACATTTGATTATCAACTATAGGCCGCTAACGGTAGTCCGATTGGAGTAAAAGGGATGAAAGAAATGTCGGTAACGTTAGGCCAGAAATCTTCCTTCCGATGACATTTTCTAGTAGCCGATGTCAAAGACCATATCATTAGCATGGATTTCCTGACACATTTCAAGCTGACATTAGACCCCAAGGCTAGGACTATCGCAGAAGGCGTAGGAATAGCAACACCTACTGAGTCTAACACGTCGGCAGTTAGAACAGTCCTCTTACCTCGTTCATCAGTCGCACAGGACTTTGCTGATATAATCGAGAAGCACCTAGCAGTGTTTCAAACTTTCAGTCCCAAAAGGATAGGTCTGAAGACAGGAGTAGAACACCAAATAGAATTGGTGGCTCCGTTGCCTTGTTCACCAAAGGCTCAACCATTGGCACAACAAAAGCAACAAGTAGCTGTGTCAGAATTTCACCAATTGCGCGAAGAAGGGATTTGTAGAAGGTCAAATTCCAACTTTGCTTCCACAATAGTGATAGTTCCCAAACCTGAACCGGGTCAATGGAGGGTTTGTGGGAATTATCGTCTATTAAACTCAGTGACGAAGGGTGATTCTTATCCTCTCCCTAACCAGAGTACTTTGCTCCAAGATATAATGGGATATGAGATTTATTCAACTTTAGATCTCCAGAAAGCGTACTATCAGGTACCAACGGAAAAAAGTTCGATACCACTCACCGCAGTCAGATTTCCAGGAGGGGGATCGCATGAATTTCTTCGAAAGCCTTTTGGTTTGAAAAACGCCAGTCAGACATTCCAGCGTTTGGCTGGGTCTGCGAGGGTATATATAGACGACAAAATTATTTTTAGTCGCTCCCGAAATGAACATCGTACGCATTTGGATACGGTTTTGACCAGGCTGGAACAATATGGATTAGTGGTCAAACCTAATAAGTGTAATATAGGTTGCTCTTCAGTTAAATACCTTGGTCATATACTGTCCAAAGACGGAATTAAACCTTTGGAAGATAAGGTCCAAGCTATTAAGGACGTAACGGAACTCCGAACCGTGCGCCAGTTGCGAAGGTTCTTGGGCATGATCAGCTATTATCGTCGATTCATTCCAGGTCTAGCCGGAATTCTTGGATCGTTAACACGCCATCTCACTCGTGAAAAGAGCACGATCAAGAAATCTTGGCCTATCAACTTGAGTCAAGAAGACCGAGAAAATTTCCAAAAGGCCAAGGACATGTTAAGTGACGTAACCACATTAGCACCTGTAGATTGGGAAAAACCTTTCGAACTAATCACAGATGCCTCAGATGTTGCATTAGGGGCAGTGCTACAACAAAGAGATCACGACGTAGTAAGACCGATTGGGTTTTATAGCCGTAAGCTTAATGATCGAGAAAAACGTTATGATACGTTTGGCAAAGAGCTTCTAGCTGTGTATGCCGCAGTGTTACACTTCGAGCATTACTTAGATGGTCACAAGTTTAAGTTATTGACCGATCATAAGCCATTGATTAGCATTCTTGGTAAGACAGCTAGGCTTAATTACTCTCGTAGAGTAAATTCCCAAATAACACGGTTAGCAGAGTTTGATTTCACTGTATTTCATATTTCTGGTAAAGAGAATGTGGTTGCAGATGCACTAAGCCGACCGAATGAAGCTGATGTCGATACGATATTTCAAGGTCCTTTGAAAAGTTTAGAAGAATCAATGCACGATTTCGTTAGTCAAATCGAGGAAGCGCAAGGACTGGATCCCTTTACATTGGTATTGTCCAAAAGACCAGGATATGTGCGTAAGCTCATAAATGGCAAGTGGTTGTTATGCGAAACATCTAGAAGTCAACCACGACCATATGTGCCATTGGAGTTACGGGCCAAGATTATCCAAGTGTTGCATGACATGGGTCATCCATCCATTAAAGCCACCATTCGATTAATCAACGACAGATACGTATGGCCACATATGTCTAAAGATATACGGGTATGGGTAAGAGCCTGTGCCAAGTGTCAAACGTGTAAGGTGTGGAGACATACCAGAACATAGATAAAGAACATTGGAATACCAATCGGACGGTTCAGACACGTACAAATAGATATTGTCGAGATGCCTGATGTAAATGGAATTAAATACTTGCTGACTATGGTAGATAGATTTAGTCGATAATTTGAAGTGGCGATTTTAAAAGACATGACAGCGCAAGAAGTCTTGTTTGCGTTTCTACATAATTGGATATCGCGTTATGGTGTTCCGGAAAAGGTCACTAGTGATCGTGGTAGTCAATTTATGTCAGAGCTTTGCGTAAGATCCCTCAACATCTAGGGGACCTCTATAATACATACTAGCGCGTATAACCCACGAGCGAATGGGATGGTAGAAAGGCTACATCGTGAACTGAAAGCTGCATTAAGGTGTACTAGTGGAACAAGCTGGATACACGATCTTCCTATAGTACTACTCGCCATGCGCAACAAATATAGGGCACAATTAGGAACTTCCATTGCAGAATTAGTTTATGGAGAACCATTAAGGTTGCCTGGAGATCTTCTAATTGAAACTCCAAGTAATCTTGATTGGGCTTCTAATTATGTAGATTGGTTTGTAGGAGCACTTAGAGACAAGATGTGTCGTTTGGCCCCAACCAAGACTAGAAAAGCTAAAACCAAATGCTATGTGTCCTCTGATTTAAAATCGGCTTCGCATGTGTATATAATTAATAAGAATAGGAAGAACTGCTTGACACCCTTTTACGAAGGACCATACAAGGTCAAGAGGATGATTGATGAGAATGTCATCATATAAATAAATAGCATTGAGGATTGTGTTACGTTGGATCGTTGTATTCCCCAGTTTATCTGGATTGACGGTATGACTGAATTAACAGATGCGTCGAATGACCGTTCCATGGGCGAATCTGATGTGTGCAATCCCATCATGCAGGCACATAAGTAAATGCAGAACTCGGAAGAATCGTTGTCTAATATAGCAAAATTTTATTCTACTGAATGACAGCATGAAAACTATTTGTCAATACTAAATGATTTTGAAGAACCAGTGAATGTTGTACCGGGCGAGATGACGACGTCAGGGTTGCCACTATGCACAACTAGTTCTGAAAGAGTACATCGTCAGCCGAAGAACTATGATTACGTCTATTATTAGACGCCTTTTTGAGAAGGTGGTGTATGTAGAGGATGTTAAATCCTCCGCCTTATGTAAAATAACATTGACTGATAAATTTAAACCACCATAGCTGATTGTAACGAATTTTATTTAAAAAGAATTTTTTTCTTTTTATTTTCCAGAATATTCTTCGTTTAAATACTTAATTTTAAATTGTGCGCTATTTTCAGTTTTTGAGTATCTCGCTCCTTGTCTGGTATTGTAAATTTTGGTCTGCTGTATTTTCACAATTTCTTGGTTAAACGATTATTTCATTAACAAATATATTGCTCCATCAATTGCCTTTTTGTTCTAATAAAAAACAGAAAGGAACAAGACCCTAGGAACAGGTATAATTGTTTGTATCTTTGTTTCAAGTATTCCATCTCTCTAGATAAATTACAGTGCGGAAAAGCTTCCGACTTTCACTTTCCGATTGCCTAAAAGTAAGTGTCGATTTAATTGTTATCTCCTATACTCATGGATACCGATATTAAATTCGAGGACACAAGTAGGTTAGTGCAGGACATAGCGGACTTGAACTTAAGTAACGATAATAACCTTATAAGCATATCAGACTCTACTGTGAATTTTAGGACTTCCAGCGATCTGGCATCTATGTGGCTTACAGACTCGAATAGGTTAGGGGCCTCAACAAAATTTGACGACCGCGCCAGTCAAAGAATATTAAGTCTACCACAGTATAAATCAGAAAAACATTCAAGTTGGGTAGGAGATGCCCAAATGATACTCAGTGCTTATAATATCGTGAACCCTATGGAGAAATTTGTTGCAGCATGGATGGCATTGCCTGAAAATTTCCAAAATGCCTTGGAACATTTCAGAGATAGAACTGTGGAAGAAAAGCCGTACAATGCATTTGAGTTATTTATGGCTGAAATTCAACGGAGATATCAGCCTGTTAGATCAGCGCAAATGTGCGAATTATTACGCTTAGAAAAAATGGGGCGTCAACTACCGTCCGAATTTTACGAGCGCCTTTGCACAAAAGCTTCCAGGTTGAATATATCTAGAGATGTAGTCAACTCCATTTTTACAGCTGAACTACCAATTAGGCTCAGAACAACATTGGAAGTATTTGACACAATGAACATAGATTGGCCAACAAAACTCAGAGGGTTGGACGGCGTGTATAAACAGCAAGAACCACAAGTACATGCTGTAATGGCAGATTCTGTAACGATGCAGCCAGTCAGGGCAGATACCGAAAACCACCTGACTATACAAGAAACTTTGCGTTTCTTATGTAGAGAAGTTGCTAGCTTGCGTAGTGATATTGCACAACTTCAGAGTCAGGATAAGTATAATAGACGTCGAGGGAGACAGTCGCGTCAACGCTTCGAAGGGCCACGCGGATGGTGTAAGGCACATTGCGAATACGGACGCAGTGCAAAGTGCCAAGGCGAGAATTGTATTTACCCGCGATTAGGTGGACCCAAATGGAAAAGAAGCACAAAACCGGTTGAGAGAAATCTATCACCGAGAAAAGGACAAAACCCTCGCTAGTAGGAGCCGTAGGGGGGGCTCCATTGCAAAGGCTCCCAGATATGCCTTTAAAAGGCATACTCAAAGCTAAAGATGCGACTAGAACAAATAGCACCGAGATAGAAGGCAAGAGAGTCCGATTCTCACTAAGCGGAGATCTGGAAAACATTGCCGGATTGTCCAGCAAAAAGTTCATTATTAAGGATGAATTATCTGGATTAGAATTTCTCATAGACACGGGTGCTGAGGTAAGCATAGTTAGGTCAGACGTGGTGGAAGCAGATTGGCCCACATTTGATTATCAACTATGGGCCGCTAACGGTAGTCCAATTGAAGTAAAAGGGATGAAAGAAATGTCTGTAAAATTAGGCCAGAAATCTTCTTTCCTATGGAATTTTCTAGTAGCCGATGTCAAAGACCATATCATTGGCATGGATTTCTTGACACATTTCAAGCTGACATTAGACCCCAAGGCTAGGACTATGGCAGAAGGCGAAGGGATATCAACACCAACTGATTCTAACACATTGGCAGTTAGAACGGTTCTTTTACCTCGTCCAACGGTCGCACATGACTTTTCCGATATAACCGCGAAGCACCTAGCAGTGTTTCAACCTTTCAGTGCCAAAATGATAGGTTTGAAGACAGGAGTAGAGCACCAGATAGAATTGGTGGCTCCGTTGCCTTGTTCACCAAAGGCTCAACCATTGGCACAACACAAGCAACAAGTAGTTGTGTCAGAATTTCACCAATTGCGCAAAGAGGGGATTTGTAGAAGGTCAAATTCCAATTTTTCTTCCCCAATAGTGGTAGTTCCCAAACCTGAACCGGGTCAATGGAGGGTTTGTGGGAATTATCGTCTATTAAACTCAGTGACGAAGGGTGATTTTTATCCTCCCCTAACCAGAGTACCTTACTCCGAGATATAATGGGATATGAGGTTTATTCAACTTTAGATCTCCAGAAAGCGTACCATCAGGTACCAATGGATGAAAGTTCGATACCACTCACCGCAGTCAAATTTCCAGGAGGGGGATCGCATTAATTTCTTCGCATGCCTTTTGGTTTGAAAAATGCCAGTCAGACATTCCAGCGTTTGGCTGAAGAAATCCTTCAGAATTGTCCATTTGCGAGAGTATATATAGACGACATAATTATTTTCAGTCGCTCACGAAATGAACATCGTACGCATTTGGAAACCGTTTTGACCAGGCTGGAACAACATGGATAAGTGGTCAAACCTAATAAGAGTAATATAGGTTGCTCTTCAGTTAAATACTTTGGGCATATACTTTCCAAAGACGGAATTAAACATTTGGAAGATAAGGTCCAAGCTATTAAGGACATAACGGAACCCCGAACCGTACGCCAGTTGCGAAGGTTCTTGGGTATGATCAGCTATTATCGTCGATTCATTCCAGGTCTAGCCGGAATTCTTGGATCGTTAACAAGCCATCTCACACGTGAAAAGAGCACGATCAAGAAGTCTTGGCCTATAAACTTGAGTCAAGAAGACCGATAAAATTTCCAAAAGGCAAAGGATATGTTAAGTGACGTAACCACATTAGCACCTGTAGATTGGGAAAAACCTTTCGAACTAATCACAGATGCCTCAGATGTTGCATTAGGGGCAGTGCTACAGCAAAGAGATCAGGACATAGTAAGACCGATTGGATTTTATAGCCGTAAGCTTAATGATCGAGAAAAACGTTATGATACGTTTAGTAAAGAGCTTCTAGCAGTGTATGCAGCAGTGATACACTTCGAGCATTACTTAGATGGTCACAAGTTTAAGTTATTGACCGATCATAAGCCATTGATCAGCATACTTGGTAAAACAGCTAGGCTTAATTATTCTCGTAGAGTAAATTCCCAAATAACACGGTTAGCAGAGTTCGATTTCACTGTGTCTCATATTGCTGGTAAAGAGAATGTGGTAGCAGATGCACTTAGCCGACCGAATGAAGCTGATGTCGAGCTGATATTTCAAGGTCCATTGAAAAATTTAGATGAATCAATTCACGATTTCGTTAGTCAAATCGAGGAAGCGCAAGGATCGGATCCCTTTACATTAGTATTGTCCAAAAGACCAGGATATGTTCGTAAGCTCATAAGTGGCAAGTGGTTGTTATGTGAAACATCTAGAGGTCAACCACGACCATATGTGCCATTGGAGTTACGGGCCAAGATTATCCAAGTGTTACATGACATGGGTCGTCCATCCATTAAAGCCACCATTCGATTAATCAACGACAGATACGTATGGCCGCACATGTCTAAAGACATACGGGTATGGGTTAGAGCCTGTGCCAAGTGTCAAACGTGTAAGGTGTGGAGACATACCAGAACCGAGATAAAGAACATTGAAATACCAATCGGACGGTTCAGACACGTACACATAGACATTGTCGAGATGCCTGAAGTAAATGGAAATAAATACTTGCTGAGTATGGTAGATAGATTTAGTCGTCAATTTGAAGTGGCGATTTAAAAGACATGACAGCGCAAGAAGTCTTGTTCGCGTTTCTACATAATTGGATATCGCGTTATGGTGTTCCGGAAAAGGTCACTAGTGATCGTGGTAGTCAATTTATGTCAGAGCTTTTTGTAAGATCCCTCAACATCATGGGAACCACTGTAATACATACTAGCGCGTATAACTCACGAGCGAATGGGATGGTAGAAAGGCTACATCGTGAACTGAAAGCTGCATTAAGGTGTACTAGTGAAACAAGCTGGATACACGATCTTCCTATAGTACTACTCGCCATGCGCAACAGATATAGGGCACAATTAGGAACTTCCATAGCAGAATTGGTTTATGGAGAACCATTAAGTTTGCCTGCAGATCTTCTAATAGAAACTCCAAGTAGTCTTGATTGGGCTTCTAGTTATGTAGATTGGTTTATAGGATCACTTTTAGACAAGATGTGTCGTTTGGCTCCGACCAAGACTAGAAAAGCTAAAACCAAATGCTATGTGTCCTCTGATTTAAAATCGGCTTCGCATGTGTATAAAACTAATGAGAATAGGAAGAACTGCCTGACACCATTTTACAAAGGACCATACAAGGTCAAGAGGATGACTGACAAGAATGTCATCGAAGAGATAAATGGCATTGAGGATTGTGTTACTTTGGATCGTTGTATTCCCCAGTTTATCTGGATTGACGGTATAACTGAATTAACAGATACGTCGAATGAACGTTCCATGGGCGAATCTGATGTGTGCGATCCCATCCTGCAGGCACATAATGAAATGCAAAAATCTGAAGAATCGTTGTCTAATATAGCAAAATCTTATTCTACTGAATCACAGCATGAAAACTATTTTTCGATACCAAATTATTTTGAAGAGCCAGTGAATGCTGTACCGGGCGAGATGACGACGTCAAGGGCGCCAGTAAGCATAACTCGTTCTGGAAGAATACATCGTCAGCCGAAGAACTATGATTACGTCTATTATTAGACGCCTTTTTTGAGAAGGTGGTGTATGTAGAGGATGTTAAATCCTCCGCCTTATGTAAAATAACCTTGACCGATAAATTTAAACCACCATAGCTGATTGTAACGAACTTTATTTAAAAAGAATTTTTTCTTTTTATTTTCCAGAACATTCTTTGTTTAAATACTTGATTTTAAAATTGTGCGCTATTTTCATGTTTTTGAGTATCTCGCTCCTTGTCTGGTATTGTAAATTTTGGTCTGCTGCATTTTCACAATTTCTTGGTTAAACGATTATTTCATTAACAAATATATTGCTTCATCAATTGCCTTTTTGTTCTAATATAAAACAGAAAGGTACATGAGCCTAGGAACAGGTATATTTGTTTTTATCTTGGGTTCAAGTTTTACATCTTTCTAGATTAATAATTGTGCGGAACCGTTTCCAGCTTTCACTTTCCGATTGCCTAAATGTAAGTATCGATTTAATTGTTATCTCATATTCATGGATACCGATATTAAATTTGAGGACACAAGTAGGTTATTGCAGGACATAGCGGACTTGAAATTAAGTGACGCAAATAAACACATAAGCCTATCAGACTCTACTGTGAATTTTATGACTTCCAGCGATCTGGCATCTATGGGGCTTACAGACTCGAATAGGTTAGGGCCCTCAACAGTAGGAGCATGATTATTCAAGTAAATAATAGATAATCCAAATTTTTTAAAAATACATCTGAAATATCGCAAAGGAGAAGCATGGATCTGAAGCTATTTACAAAAATATTTGCACATTTAAAGCAAAATATCCTTTAGGGTTGAATATGTATATTTGCTATTATCTTAGCAATTTATAAAAAAATACCGATTTCTTTAGGCATAACATAATATTAAAAATATATGTGATTTGAGTATGTATTTATGAACACCAGGATTGAGGGTTAATGTTTTAAAGCATAAGCGTTAAAAAGCCATCATAGGACAAGATTTAGCTAGTTTGACTTGCTTCATGCTGTTAATTTCTGATGTCTTTGTGATTAAACATTAGCATGAACTCATGACTATGGATACAATATTTCAGAGACAGACTGAAAGAATAGTTGGCTGTACTAATAAAGGATGCGCTTTATTAAAAAGAATTTACCATTGAGTAAAATAAAACCAAATTTGTACAATAAATCAATTAGTCCGATCTTGGAATATGCAACTGCTAATTGGTATCGAATAAAAATATTTTGTGAAACATAATGGTCCTGTCTCATAAACCATATATGCCAGCAAACTACATATCATATTAATTCAAACTTTAGGTTTATCAGATTGTGTTTAGTGACTGCGAACTTTTTCCGAGAGTTGGGTGCTATGCAGTTGCGTCTCTCGATGTTCACCGCTTGTTTGTTGATTAACTGTTTAATGTGTTCGTCGATACGTATGCCAGCGAGAGCGCGAACAAACAATGTTATGTGTAATCTAGAATTGCGTGCAAGGTTGTCGCGTGCTTTGAACAAGACGTTTAACTTTTTTATTGCGTGAATGTGTTGAAAAAAGGTGACAGAAGTAAAGTAGGAAGGTAAGACGTTATGGACACCGGAAAAACATGTGGAGAGGTTGCCTGGAAGAATAAGATCTCTCCAATTAACGGCGTCACAGAGTCGACTAAACTCTTCTCAGTGGGCGAATCGCCTGAATATCTGAATGCTCTCTTTAGGAATGGAGGATAAATAAGGAATTAGGAAGGATACCTGGCAGTGGTCAAGATTAGAGAAGATCTACCGAGACTGAACATTGGTCACGTCTTCGTTGGAGAGAACACAATCAAGCTTGTTGTTACATCGGGTAGGGAAGTGCACAAATTGACTTAGAAGGTTGTCCGAAAGTAACGATACAATGGGTGATTTTCCGTAGTTATATTATGCCTTTTGGCCAGAGAAAGCTTAAGGCCGTCCACAACGATTTATTGATCGGAGTGTTGAGAGATGAAGGTGGACATAAGTTGAACCTCATGGGTGTCGTCGATTAATGGGAGGTTTTTTGGTCAAGAATCAGCAGCTGAAACGAAAAGAATTCTAATCCTTGTGAGTTCGATGTAGAAAAACATTTTGGAATGAGAGAGAAGCGGACATAGAAAGCTCAAATAACCTCCATGAACAACCGCTCTGTCACTTTGAAGGAAAGTGTAGCTATCGATGAGTAAAAGATCATCGCAATGAACGGAAGAGGACAACCGCGTTTCAACAAGAAAGCACATGTCTAGCTCGTAAGAGGATTAAAATGCTCGCAGTTGTTTGATTTTTGCGTAAGCAATCTAAAATTGATAAGAATTCCTGAAAGGGATCCGTTTCTGTTTGAGCTAGTGCTGAAGGGAAGCATTTCAAATCTCGATGTGGTCAGCATGACGGGTACAGAGGAAGGAAAATCGCCGAGGATGCCTCCGTAAAATGATCAGCGTTTCTTTTAGATGCTTTAGCTATGATAGGCATGTCTGGTTTCAGGAGAGAGGGCGGCGTCTGACAAAGAGGTCTGAGCTTGTTCTGCAGTCCTTTTTATGAAGTGTAATCACGCTTTATATTGACTTTGCCTACCAATATTAAGGATGATCGAGATTTCTCTCGACCGAGTTTGTCGTTGGACAGTTTTTTGTGGGAAGAGATCACGAAAGCACAACCTTTGCCGATGGAGATCTTTTTGGGATGATGGAATTTGTCTCCTAAATGACTGATTAGATCTGAACCCAAGTCATCCTTAGAGAGTGGGGAGTGCGACAACCAGATGAAGAAGTGGCGTTTACTATGATTTTGTAAAGCAATGTCTCGCGCAACACCGTTCAAGAAGTAATCATTAAATGTGGCTGCAACGTAAAGAAAGAGAGGTTACCCGATAAAGCTCCGACAAATTCCTTGACATTTGTCATCTGTTGCTGGAGGTCAGCGAGATTAGAAAGTAGCTTCTGGGTTGAATGGGTGGTGGAGCCTGGTAAAAAGGTCTAGTTCATTATGGAGGAGTGTTATAAAGAAACGGAGAAAAAAAATAATCAAAAATTCCGATGAGATAAAAGTAAGTCCTTAAAAATAAGTTAGTAAATTCCAAATGTTTCCCAAAGGTGAGATCCGACGAGAAATCTAAAAAATCTAATAATAAAAGCAAAATAAAACCCGATCTCAATTCTACATTAAAGAATTTTAGAAATGCACGAACTCGGCCACATCTTTATTGCACTTTTCCAGATTTTGGCGAATAATTTGCAACCAGTATAATAAAGCAATATTTAAACATAGAATATTTCGAAAATGATCACAATATTTTAAAGATACCTTCCTCCATACGATATTTATATAAACAACAATTGAAAATTTTAAGCCTTAATAATTATTAATTTATTTTTATATGCGGATATATTTAATCTCGGTGTTATGTCAAGTTTAGGCCTTTTTACGGTAAAAAACATAAAGGAATTATTGGACCGTGATTAATAGCTTCCCTGTGTACTTGACGAATATTTTTTTAATCCGTTTATTAATATGTATACTAAATGGTTTTGATTTATTTGTGCTTTGTTTGCACTAATTGTGTATGACTTGGATATGGATTAATTTGTAATTTTTATAGCTCTTGGATACGGATAACTTCAAATTTATTGCATCTGAAAATGTGCTCGACTGACTTGAAGTAGTTGATCGGTCTATATAAAAATATGCTCTTTAACTGTAGAGTGAATTGTAAATGAGTCGTAAGTGGAAACAACAATTATTATTTTTTAATCAATTAATCTTGTCTAGTCAAATGGAACTTCGTTTCTATTTATTTTTCACCAGATTGAATATCTTGATGTTAATGATAACTTTTCCCTTCCCCAACCCCTCCCCTGCTATTAAATACTTTGCTAGTCACAATTCCACTCACCTCCACATATCCTACCCTTGATTTGTTATTTCAATGGTCGGGCCAGTTGGCCTTTGATGCCAAATAAATGTATTATTATTATTATTATTATTATAAAATTATTATTACTATTAATAAATTTTTATTTGCCAACAAAGACAATCTGGCCCAACAACTGCGAGTTCAAGATACAATTCAAAATAAGGTATATGTTTAGTTGAATGGAATAATAACTAGCCACATAAATGTATTATTATTATTATTATTATCTTTAGTGATTTTATTGTTGTAGAAGAAGTTTTTTCCAATATTAAAGTGATCTACAGTGATGATTGCGGTGACGTTCTTAGACGTTTAGAAATAAGTTAGCTTTCAACAACTTATTGTTAATTCTTCCTAAAAAGAGATAACTTTCATATGAGGATTTGCTGCAGACAGTTGAGCTTACATAAGACTGTTCGACGGCAAGGAAGAACGAGATACAGAAATCGACGATCAGATATCTTCGTCGTAATTTCCGAGTTTCCGTTAGGTAGCTGAAATAAAATGATGAGATTTGGTAGAGTAATTATTTCAGATTGTTAGACAATTATAAGCAGTAAAGAGAACTTGTAAATGTGGATATGACCATCTTTTGTGTTTAAAGTCTATAGAAATTTGACCAATTTCGAGACTACGCGAAAAATAGCTAAATACTCTGGAACTTGTGTAAAGCCTAGGAAGAAATATATCGTATAAAGTGTATTTATGATCAAGAATAAACCAATTGCGCTTCTTAAAAGAGTTCATGCATAAGAATTTGTTAATTCAATGTACGTTAAATACACTTGTGGCTTTGTAAAAGAGATAGATATTGTTAAACATATTTGGATACGTTTGGATTTAATTGAAGAGTTGCTGTTGTGCGTTACGTTGGCATAATTAGGATGAGCGAATTTCGACGTCAAAGATCATGTTAAGATTTTATGAACATAGGAGATGACTCGTAAGTGTCGGATGAATCTTGAATGGAAAAGATTTGCAAGCAGCAGGCGCTCTTGGAAGTTCTGATTATGAGGAAGGACACGTTTCAGAGATTGAGAAGCGACCTGTTCAATGCCATAAGTGGATGCTAAAGTGAAAGGGCAATAAAATTTGCTGGCATAGGAGGCGAAGGTAAGACATAGGTTTTGAATAATTTGAGTTGTATAGTAGGGTGTTGTGTCCTGGAGCATATTAAACAGGCCCTTTATAAGAGTTTGGAGTTAATTTGATAAGGAAGTATGGAGAAGTCATATCATTAAAAAAAGATGCCTAGATGCTGACCGAGTCACTCATTTCGATATCAAGGGAACAAATTTCGGTCGAGGGAGAATGTATGTGGTCAGAGTTAAGCTTTATCAAACGAGTCTTATCAAGATTTAGTTTAAGATCGATTACAGTAAGGCGAGAGTGCAACAAAGTAAGTAGATGAGTGATTAGAGATGAAGAACAGCTGGACAAGGTTGGATTGTTGAATACTACTACTATACCATTTTCATATTTGAACATCTGGAACGGGTTGTCTGCAATCTTAACCTGTGCGAGTGCTATGTTAAAAAATATAGGGTTAAATGCTGAATCCTGATGGAATCTGGATAAATGCTGATCTCAAATGACCATTTCCAATTTTTACAGTCATGTACCGATTTTGGAGGTAGTAACTGATAAGATTAAGCACGCTGCCGCATATATCATTGCTTGAATGACTATGACCAATGAAACGTTGAGCCAATGCACATACCTAGTGTCACTATTGCCGAGCATCTCAGTAGATGGGATGGAAATTGAATAGGAATTTACAAGATAACTCAGATGGTTGTTAGAAAATTGAGAGCCGTCCAAACTAGAGAAGTGTATGTTCACTTTCTTTAACTTAGGTAAAAGTTTGTTTCTGGTGATAGCAAAATTTTACGGGAGTTTTGATTCGTTCAAATGCGCTTTTCGATGCGGAGCGCTTGTCTGTTGATTATCTGTTCAATATGGTCATCAATGCGTCGGAGCGCGTGAGCGCGGGCAAGTGACGATGTGCGTAACCTTGAATTATGTGCAAGGTTGTCGCGAGCCTTAAATAAGGTGCTTAACTTGTTAGTCGTGCGTATGTATTGGATGGAGGTGGTAGATGCTATGTGAGAGGATAGGACGTTATGGACATTGGAAAAGCACAAATAAAGGTTGTTTGAGATCATTGATACTCTCCAATCAATGGAATCAGAGAGTGGCTACACTCCTCCCAATCAGTGAATCGCCTGGATGTTTGTATATTCTATCTTTGAATAGAATGTTAGAGAGTCGTCATGATTCGGAAAGATCTCCCGATTTTGTACGTTGATAACTTTTTTTCTGGAGAGAACGCAGTTGAGTTGGATGTTTCATCGAGTAGGAAAGTGCACACATTGATTCAGTAAGTTACCAGTGAAGCGCCGATTTAGTGAGCGGTATTCTGATTTGAACTTGTGCCTGTTAGCATGAAGAAAGTTTGTCTCCGACAACGATGTATTGATTGGGAGGT
Organism: Eudiplozoon nipponicum; assembly: GCA_029291075.1. NCBI lineage: Eukaryota > Metazoa > Platyhelminthes > Monogenea > Mazocraeidea > Diplozoidae > Eudiplozoon > Eudiplozoon nipponicum. The sequence continues at coordinate 234,936 of JAQBSW010000195.1, forward strand.
TGAGAAAACAATGTGGCCAAAAGTCGGACCTCAGGATTGTCACCAATTACTGAGAGATTCGGATAAGGGTGATTATACGCTTGGTGATGAGAATTGAACGTTAATCATCAATCTGGACTTTCTTAGTCCCGACTTTGTCAAACGCGTGTGGGAGTTGAAGGTTTTGAAAACAGGACGAAGGCGGGTCCGCAGGGCTTGTGCGGCTGGACTGATGCAGTGTCGCGAGTGTGGGAATGGTTTTAATTCTTGACAAAACCTGTTCAGAGGTTGTTTTTCTACTATCCTGGTTGGCATTGGTAAGGTTGTAAGAAGCGATTGCAGTGGATAATTCGATAGGATGCTGAACCACAGTATACTTACATTTAGATGGTTCTGGACCACTGCACCGGTCATGATGTTGGCTGGACGTTTGGCCTTTCTAATGGCAATGGAGACTGTAAGATGTGTTTCATTGGTGGAAGTTCTTATGTGGTGGGCATGGCTGCAAATTCGCGGTAGGTCTTAGATTTATTTGGTGTACTTTGTGGAATCACCGAGTGTACTGGCTGTTAGAAGGAACCTCTCAAGTCGGGAGGTGCTCAGCACGATATAGGCGAGAGATGGAGTGTCACACAAGGATGCCTCCAATTAATCATTAGCGTTACCTAGGATTCTTTCATCCAAGGTAAGCGGCTCTGGATTTGGAATGGGTCGAGGTCACTGGCTGAGAACTTTTTGTTTGCTCAGTTGTCCGCAGTAACGATGTGCAATCACGCTTTAATTTGACTTTTCTAATCGATATCAAGCGAGGTCGAAATTTGAGACATTAGTGTTCAGCGTTATACTGTCTTTTGTGAAAGAAAAGCCAACAGACATGTCTTTTAGATGATGCAAGTTATCTCCCAAATGCTTGATCAACTCTGAAGCCGGATCATCTTTTGAGAGTGGAGAGTGAGAGCATCAGAAAAACAGGTTGTCTTTGCATTGATTGCACAAATCAACCTTTCTCGCAACTCTATTGAAGAAGTTATCGGCTTGACGTAACAGGCATGGCCGCAAGATGGAAATTTTGAGTTTTGCAGGTATGGCCCCAAGCAAACCCGTGACATCAGGCATTTGTTGCTGAATATTAGATAATGACTTCAGGATTACGAATGGGTTGTAGATGCTGACGGCAGTATCGGATTCATGATAGTATATTTTGTTAAGAGTTCTAGAAAATTCAAAATTTCCGGCGCTTAATGCAAGAGAAAAATAGAGAAAATATCAGGTATAAAATAAATCCAAAAAATAGAGATATAAATTCTAAGTGCAAGATGTGTTACAATGGTGAGATCTGACGCAAAATCTAGAAAATCTGAAAAGAAAATATAAACTCTATTTCAGGTCAAAATGCTAGAAATTTACGAATGAGGCCACATCGGCTGTTGTGAACATTGAAGTGTGATAGCTATATACTTGGATATAGGCACAGATAACATATGCGATTGACTTATGCTCTACTAACGTACGATAACAACGATACAAAAGATTAAACCATGCTAACTACAAGAGAACATGGCGACTAGTTTCGAAAGAACAGGCCTTGAATTGTCGCTAATATATCTACCACGTACTTTTGAAATTGTATCAATTAATTTCTAAATATTAAAGAACCAATATTAATTTTAATCAACGATAGTTATAAATGCTACATAAATAAACATGCACAATGATATTCCTGGCGAAAGAAGTATTACAGTTACAATAATGTAACTCTAAGTTAGAGGCCAAAATAAGGGCCTTACAGCAAACTAAAGTTACAAATAGATTCCTTTCCGCTATTTAATTATAGTTTTGCCATTTATCGATTACACCAAGAGTGTCCTCTTTGTCAAGACCAGCGTGCATGATAATATAAAATTCAAGATACTATGAAAATGTTAGAATTTTTTATTTAGATGAATGGGCTGTGGAATTGTAACTCGTTCCACGCTAAAACTGGGATGGTCAATTTCATATCTAATGCCAACCAATGTAGAAGTACCAGTATCCTTTACTATTAAAATTTCTCGTATGATTAAAAATTGCTGTTTTGATTCGATAAATTATATTTTACTAATGTCAAATATTTAATTAGAATCTAGCAGAAATCGGCACTGTCAGCATTTACACTCACTGTCCACAACGTACTGATTACGAGAAAGTGAAAGAAATTTAAAACGCACACGAACAAAAAATACGAGAGACTGCTATTTTTTGAAGAGTTGCGTAGTGCGTGATAATACCCACGATTGACGACCGCGGTTTGTCGTTTTGCACTAACATTTTCGCATAGATCTGATTGATGCCCATTTCCAAGTACGCATTGAGCTTGTCTTCGTGGTGGCTGGGTGCTGATTTGTCCATTTCCTCTGAAGGCTTCAACATCGTTCAGTCAACGAAAATTAGATCATAATTCAATTTCCAGTGCTTAGTATGAATGCTGTTGAAGCCTCCGGAGGAAATGAACAAATCACCATCCACCCACCACAAAGTTGAACTCAATGCGTACTTGGAAAGGGAGATCAATCGGATCTATGCGAAACTGATAGTACAAAGTGATAACCCACGATCGCCAATGACTGTAGTGAATTGTTTGAAAAATTATTTAAGTAAATCATTTTGCATACGATTTTTTTTAAAGAAATCAACGAAACATCAAACGCCCATTACGTTATCAATTAAATTTTGTCGTAGGAATCATCACCTTATTGATACGCTCAACTATTTAAGATACGACGTCTAAACCTAGACTTAATCTCCTTTTGCTGGTATGTGGAGCATTCTTTTCAATTGTTTTGTTCCGAATGATGCATTTGCTTTCTTCTATGTATCTTAGAACACTGATAATCTTGACGTCTGAACTGCTGAATTAGATGTAACCTCAGAAATTTGGTTATTTAACTTGTCTTACATCTCAGTTTCTTAGCTTATCCAGGTAAATTGTGGAAGCAATGATAAAAAGAAAGACAGTCCTCCAGGCTATTTACATAAATGATAACATTCCTCTCTAACATTCTTTTGATACTAAACGGCTCCTAGTAAAATGAAGTCAAACTTTTACTTTATTCTTTAGAAATGTATACATGCGATGTCATTTTTGAATTGATAGATACACAATATCCAATTGATCTTCTTAGTTTTGGTCGGTACTGAACGACACATTTTATCTTTAAACGCTCTTTTAAACCGTTCGATTGGACTAAGAGCTAAATCACGACATATTAATGCTTCTACAAGTAGGTCTTCAGGGAATCTCATTAGTTTATTATATATAGATTCTGCTATATATGTTCTTAACTGTGCCCTATACAATTTGCGCATTATCAGATAAACTATCGATGAGCGTGTACCAAATTTGGTCCATTAGTACACTGTGATGCAGCTCTCAGTGCTCTATGCAGTCATACCATATGTTTGGGGATTATATGCATTACTATGTTGTATCTAAATTCCCATAGTGTTCAGGGACTTTTTCAAAAGCTTACACAGTAAATGAATATCACCTTATTATTTAATAACATAAAGAGGACTTCTAGAGCAGTCGTATTTCTAAAGATAACCACCTTGAACTGACGAATAAACGTATCCGTAATTGTTAGCATATAATTTTACCTCCCATACGAGCTTACTCCCACTCGTACATTCTCGGAAATATTCAGCAGACATAATATCTGTGATAAGCGTAATTGCAGCTTTAATGAATCAATGATGGTTTAATTGTATTACCAATATATATATATATATATATATATATATATATATATATATATATATATATATATATATATGGCAATACAAAAACGTTACTGTTCGTGACTGCATATAAATTTTGCAACCGACATGTCCAGTGACGAACAATATATGCAAGCCTACTAGAGGTGAGACCCGCATAAGTAATTTTCATTTCGGGTTAAATACATTGTGTTTTGATCCTGGCTAGTCAGTCTACCGTCATAATCTGATGATGATCATGGAAGGTCGAAAAGCGTCCTTACGTAAGACTGGCGGTAATTTTGCTATGTTGTTCGGCGACTGGTTAAATACAATGGGATTGGTGTTTGCTTCAATCTCGCAAACTTGATTTAAAGGATTTTTTCCACCACCTGCGCAATCAATGATTGATTAATGAAAGGGTGTTTTAATTCATATAACTGTTGAATTACCCTAACATGTAATTCCAACGAAAAAAACGATTACAGTTATCTTCTTGAGATTTTATTCAACAACAACGACAAGAACAACTACTACTTTTCAGTCACAATCATGTGAGGATAAGCCAGTTTTCTAGCCAATTTCACAACTAAGCCATCCATCTGTTGTGTTTGAACTAACTGCACGGCTAATTTCTCTAAGTAATTATCCTGGTTTTATAACGGCCCTGACATTACGGCTCGATATCTACCTCATTTGGTCTGCTGATCGCGTCTAACACCATTTTATCCTTTCTGGAAATACGAGAGAATAGAAATTAGAACTCTTTTTGTCAAGTTATCAGAGAGTTCGTCCTAAGAGAGTAATATAACTTGTGTTTTTATCATGGATACTTATCAGCTGCTTTTGGTTCGTAGACATATTTAAATGATGAGCATCTAACAAGTGCATGAAATGCAGCATTGCAGCGTATACCAAAGTTAACTCTTTATCAAATGTGTCATGTCGCCTTTCACGGTCATGAAGCTTTTGGCTATGAAATCAAATCGGCCTAACAACACTAATGTCACTCTGTCGAAGCAAGCCTCCCATTGCTATATTAAAAGAGTCTGTGGTTAGTTCAAGCGGTTTACACCAGCCTACATGTGCTAAAACGATGATTTTACTCAACATTTTTCTGGATTTTTTCTAGTCTTCCCGGCTTAAAACTCTAAGGAGCTGTTTTAATTTTTGTGGTTCTGTCATATCTTTCATTGCTTAGTCCTTGTTTTTCTAGGGGTTAATTCCATATTTGGAGATGGTATGCCAAAGAAACTTTACCTTTGTGCAGCCAGCATTGTTCTTAGCATGTTTTATCACTAATCCATATTGTTCTAGCGTAGTAATTATTGTTTTTATGTGCCAACATACTTTTCATGATATCTACAGTTAATGATGTTTTTTATAAACATCCATACGAATGGATAATACAAGAAGCCTTCTTCAGCCAAACGCTGGAATATTTAGCTTGTATTCTTCAGTCCGAAAGGCATTGGTAGAAAGTTTGTGAACCCTCTTCTGGAAATGGAATTGTGGCGAGTCGTATCTAATCTTCCTATATCAGTTCTCTGATAATACGTATTCTATATATATATATATATATATATATATATATATATTCGATTACAAGTCTCATATCTCACGATATACCTTAGCCAAACTCTCCGAATTTTTATAGGATATGTGTTCTCCTTAGTCACCGAATATAATTCCCGATAGATTCCAAAATCTCTACATTGTCTCTGTTTAATTTTAGGAACTAGAACTTTTGGAGCGCTAAATTGAAATTTTAACTCTTACGAATTCCTTTTTTGTGTAATTTCCGGAATCAACATGTTGGTTATGTTGCTCCAACGGCTGAACTTTGCGCGGTCATTTTACTTGTCCTAAAAACTCAGTTTCTTACTCTAACCCTGTCTTCGCTATAGTAGCGCAGTGTAACACAATGGAGCTACATCGCGGACTTACTGCTTTGATATCCTAATCATCATGCCTAAGTGTTTAGCTATTTGTCTAATTAAGTGAAAATTGTGTGCATGGGCGATGATAACAATTGCTTTAATCAAGGTTGGGATCTTGATATAAAAACCTGACACATTATGCACGTACATTTGTCGGAATTTCTATCTAACCATCCCCAATCTGTCATTATAGGACAGACGCCACACTACATGGAGAAGTCGTATTGAATTGGACATTTTTATAATTAAGTGAACATATAGGCAATTACGTAATATGTAGTGCGTATTATATGACAGATTAGTTCAAATAGAACCAGAAGGTTATGTGAAGTTCAACATGAACACAAGGCATAATCTCATATACACATACGTCTTATGCTTATCGGTGGCTCCTCAGCAGGTTCCGGCACTTTGTCAATTGTCTACTATATATTTGGTCAAGAAGCGTTGGACAATTGAACGGTGCAAGCATTTACACGAATGTGTATAGAAGTAGTAATAATTTAAATCTCGTATAGAATCTTTGGCAATGCGACTTTGATGACATTTCACCATTAACAATATGTGCCATACCTGTTCATGTTACCAACGCCATGATTATGGAAATAGACTAAATTTCACTAAAAGTGAGAATAACAACCAATTCCTAATACTTGCAGCTCCAGAAAAGCCTTATACTCTGGCCACGATCGCGGTAATCATGACCGAATTCAACAACAGTTGTGATAGTTATGTATTATGTATTGCGGAGAGCTAATATTTGTGGCAAATTAGCTCAAATATACAAAAAAAGAATTGCCCGCGTCAGCATGAAAGGAAGGAATAGTCACAAAAAAGTAATATTTTTATTATTTTTATAACATTTCGTAATTATTTCCTTGGGCATTACTTTTGTACGGCACGGTGTATCAGACCACCTAGGATATTCTTCTTTTTACCTATTGAGTTGTTTATTGTTTTAGAAATTTTAATTAGGATAATAATATGAATTTGCTCATCAAATATACATATTTTACTTCATTATAGATTTTAAAGTTCCATAAGAAAGATAAATAAAGTAAAGGTATATATTGTTTTACTCTTTTGTAGGTGACCATTTTGGTGAAATGGTTTAATTTACTAATTTGACTTGGAATTGACTTCAAAATATTAATCAAGCTAGGAGTTTAGTAGTATACAATTTAAATCAGAAGATAAAACCTCAGAATGCCAAATATGGCCAAACGTGACGAGAGCGGCAATGAATTAAGAAAGTTAGACATGTTGTAAGTATTCAAATAGTTATTTTAAGAGTTTTAAAATTACAAAAAGATATTTTTAAATTTATCTTCGCGCCAAAATGTTCGGCCAGAAGTATTCTTCTTGAGTCAGCCGAGTTGAATAAACTGTTGCAGGTTTCACTTTATTCGGCTGGTCAATCGCATATACGCAATTTGATACTTTTAAATGACAAAGTGACGGCCTTTAAAAAGAAGTTGAAAAGTGAACAGAACTCGTTCAAAAGTAAGTCTTGCTTCATTTTATAGTTCTAAAGAATTGACGCTTGCGAAATGCGAAATTTCTGAAATCGAATCACTCTTTGCTCGTATTAAAGACGAACAGACGACAGCGTGAGTAAATTTTGCGTAGAAAAATAACAAAACCTGTTATGAAATAAAATGACGTACCTTGTAAAAAGTTTTTTCTTAAAATGTTTGTCTGTAAGAGGTGTATTTTTATTAGCGCATGCGTTTTTAGCTTACTGGTTGTTTGCAATTGTGTATTAGGTATTGCACACCTAGTCACAAATTATTCCAAACCAATTTTGTTGGTACCATGTACTGACACGGCACCATTGTTTTTGCACTATGCACATTTTCGGTACCATAATGTTGGTACCGGATACTGACACAATTGCCATAGTGTTGGTATCATTTACAGGTTCGGTATATATTATTTATAGAGACTTGGCTTTTAAGTCCCATTGTCGAAGACTTTATTTGAAGTTAACTTCATTACTGCAAGTTTACACATTCGTATAGGAGATTGTACCGTCCTATTATTCCACATTCTTCTACCAAATATATAGTGGGTAAAGGGCGTAACACCGGCTCCTATTGATATGTCATCAATAAGCACATTACGATTGTGCACGAGATTATACTTTCCGTCCATGCTATCTTGGGTTTATCCTTCTGGTTATGTTTGTAATAATTTGTTGCTAGTTGCGCAACACCTAATATACAATTGCATATATGTTAGTTCTCCGCGCCAAACAGTACCTTTCTGGCTATTTCTCAGGATAAACCGGCACTATGCTGACACCCTACTTTATATTATATTGAATATGATAGAAAGTTGGATAATTTGAGCATCTATAGACCTACCAGATTTAGGATTAATCAAATTTTAATTAATCGTATCGTGAGACTTTTCAAATAAAACTTAATGATAGTCAACTGGCGTTGCTTAGTCGTGGCTTGAACACGATTACTCAGATTGAGTCCTTATCAAGAAGTAGAATATATACTGTGGCTGTTTGAGCAGCTCAAGTCCGCTCACATAAAAGTTGAGTTTAAGTTTGAATGTGACATAGCCACAATCGTGTTACCGCATGAAAACGAAAAACCGAAGTAAAATTATGAAGTCAAATGTATCGAAAAAGTGTTAATAACAAAAAATTTGATATGTCTTGAAGCAAACAAAGGAGAAACGTCTGTTCTGATGGATCGGTAGACCTAAAAGGGTGTGGTGTAAAAACAACCAGATAATACAAACCTATGTACTAAAATGAATAAATGCCCTACTCACAAGTTACAAAAGGAATTAAAATTATTGACCAATCAGATAATGAATAGAAGACATGGCAACTTTCTCATACGAAGCGGTACACTCGCGCCCAGAGTGTATGGTATAGTAAATTTACACAAACCAGGTAACCATTTAAGGCTATCCAGTACTTTCGTGCATACAAAATATCAAAGTTTTTATGTCAAAGAATAAGAAAATATTCTTACTTTGTAGTCAACGCATTGATTAATTCATTCCATTTGGTTGAGATTATTAACAAAATTTAATTGAACAAAAACGGTAGACCGGCTGACTCCTTTTGGAGGATAAGCCGGCTCCATTGAATTGTGACATTTCATGGAGTTTCTTGGGAATTTGGTACAAGTGATGTCCCCTCACCACTCGGCTTTTTGATCGAGGACGCACCTCTAGCCTTTGCACATCCAAGCGCAGTCTACAAGGCAGCAGTAAGTTGCATGGTTGCCGGTGGCTGTTGAGAGCTCATTCGCCATTCAGAAGTACGGGGTACTGTCCAGGAGTCCATGTAATCCTGTGGCTGTTGAACCCTTTTGTGGCGGGGAACACACGCCGAGTTATGGTGCCGTCGTCGGGCTCATGTGGTATTTTATAGGAGATCCGATTGCCGGTCGGAAATCCACCACGCCCTGGTGACAACACCGCCATAGCCCCGTTAGCCCATGTACGATCGGCCATCGAGACATGGTTGACACCGTCGTACCACGTTGAGGAGGGGATGGACTTTACGACGGTTTGATATGGTATCGAAGTTCACCAATATATCGCTTCTAAAATCTCTGTGATAATTTTGACTCTTCCTGGTCGATCCCACGTTAATGTTATAATAAATTAAAATTAAGCCTATTCTCTTTTAAACTTTCTTACTGTGCGACAAACTCTGCACACATTAATGCGTTCCAAGTAACCCTTTAACATATCATGTAGTCTGCTTTTCTGTATGGTTTATAATTCTTAGGCTTTTACGAAATCTAACACGAGACCAAAATTTTTCAACAATTTGCACCTTAATAGCTGTGTGATTAAGTGGATATAGGCTAGGTTTGCAAAAAATTATTTTTGTGCCCTTTTGATTTTAAAATGTTATATTTAGTGTTGATAAAACATAATTGATGATCTGCAACATTACTTAAATTGGATTATTTAGTGTAACACGCATTCACACTGGAACATTGCGAAAGCCCTGAATTGCGTCGCAAATTTTTACTATTCTTTCAAACGACCGAAATGTCGTGAAATGTTACTCAAGTACATAAAAATTAAGTAAAACTATTTTAAGAAGAAATTGTGTTCCTTAAATATCTAGCTATCATTAGTTTAAATATAACTGATGCAATTAGGATGGTAGCACACTCAATATTATAACGTCTGTACAAATAATTTGAAAACGAATTAAAAAGATTAACGCCTGCACAAGGTAATAATCATACATCTGAAATCAACCATTTTCTAAATTTTGCTTTTATCCGCGAAAGTTGCACTTAGAGAACAATTCTGTTGCTAACAAGATGGATTTCGTCAGCTGAAGCATGACAGCATTAAATTACTGTCATTCTACTTTAAATCAATTTCGCTAAATTGAGATAAACACCAAACTAAGTTCATTCAACCAGAAGCACAAACTAGCTAATCTACCGTTATTTGCACGTACTCGCGCATTCATACTATTTACATTCATCATATGCACACAAAGGGAAACTCACAAACATTGGTCCTATCAGAATGCGTATATGAGGTATGTGTTTTATTCGTCTGGAAATGTCAGTTGCAGTTTTTAAGGATTTCAAACTCGACAGGGCGTCCTATTAATTTTAACACTATTTTAATGTTTAGAGACCAACTCTCATCGAGTCTCCGAGTTTCAAACGCCCAGTTCCACTAAGGATCGTCAGGAAAAATCAATATAGAATGTTTGGATTATGACATCTTCAGACACTGGCATTGACACATTGCTGCTTTTTTATAAAGATTTTTAAATTAATTTTTATCAATAATATTTCCTGTGAAACATCCCAATAGGTTCAGCACTGCGAAATAACTTTAAACTGATAGTTCTTGTAAATTCATCTTTTTCACAAATATGCTCCTAGTTTATTTGGCTGTTTGTAACTCTTCTTCTTTCTTATTCTGTACACTTTGCGGTAGTAAAATTTTATTTCATCATAATTGAATTTGTAAATGTATAGGATTAGCAAATATAGAGCGTTTGTTTTGGACATTCAGTACCAAAGTTCCTCAACCTCAGTTACCTATATTTATGCTTTTTAAAAAAAAAAAATATATATCAAGTTGAAGTTGTAGTAGTGCAGGTAGACATGGCTGACTGCCTGGTAGGGAAGAGAAATGGTACTGGCTGCTGGGTTAAATCATCACCATGTTTAAATGTTAGCAAGGTTCTTCTGTCGAACTTTAAGATAATATTTGTAACTATTTTATGTGATAATATTTGAATAAGTTCATGAATTAAGTAGACCAGCCAGATAGCATAGTTACATTATAAACTGTTGAATTATGTTTCCTGTATGAACTTTTGACTATATGTGCATATTCTTTTACTTTCATTTTAATTAGCTCATAATGTAATGGGTGTAATTTCATAGTGAGATAGTTACTTAGACAGTATTTAATAATATTCTTTTGTTGAAAATTTGGGCTTGCATGCCGAAAATTTATTTTACTTGCTTTTATTTGAGCATTCCTTTCTATTTCATGAATTTAATTTTTTAAATTTTGGCCATAGTAACAGACATGACTTTCGGTGAACCTATACAGTTTATTGATAATTATTGCCTGCAGGAGTCATATGATGAGGCTATTTATGCCAGGCATTTTTCATATTAATGTCTCTAGATCTCATAATAAAGGCCAACTTGTTTCCCTTGATATTCCCTTGTTATTAAGTCAACTGAGATGCAGTCATTTTAGCCGAATGTTTTGAACTGTACCAACAGTGGAAGAGAATGAGCCTTCATGATATACGTCAGACTATAAGGACGAGTGAGCTATATGACGGTCGATCGATACGTTGTGGCTTAACAGACGGCAGAGAAATCGGAGATGAGTTCACATCGACATTGTGCAACTGTGTCTCTGCAGATATTTTTCTGTTTTATCTTAGTGAATGCGATCGAGGCTCATGCATGAGAAACCGTTAAGTAGTGAAACGTGCTCGATTTGTCGAACAATATGTATTGAGTAATTCGTTCGTGACCTGCAACGTGAATTGCAGAAGATTAAGTGGCCTAGACAGATGAGTCCAATAATTTGTTTTAGACATGTGAACTCAAATGCAGAAAGATGTGTGGCCAAGACATGTCGTTGCAGCTAATTATCCGGTCTTTCTTGCGATTCTGTTTACACAGCCTAGCCAATAACCTTTTCTGACTTGCGTTGATTTGATGGCGCTTTGCCGTAAATAGATACAGCACAGCCCTGGTGTGTGGTTTTGGATGATTTTGTTTGCGGCGTGAAAGCAAATAACCCGTCCGTCATAAATTGATTTGATGAATCTTCGTTAGGAGGAACAAACAACATCAATTTTTTCTGTTGGTATATTTTACTCGATTAGACCGTTAATAACGCATCCATCATGAACCGATTTGGAGCAGATGTCCACCAATTCTATTGTGTATTCAGTAGCACACTGCTCATTAAGACTACGGGCTCTGCCACTGGTAAATAATGGACATTCGGCATTGCTAACCAATATGTTCGAGTGGTGGTGAGTCGTGGGCTAGATCTCTCTGCACACTTCGGTGTATCGACGGTCTCCTTTGAAGCTTAATAATATGTAGTGCTGCAGTTAGACAGAGCTGACTGCTTGTTAGAGAGATAGACAGCAATGCTTGTGTGGTTAAACTCTCGTCATTTTAAAGCGTTGATATGCTTGTCCTAGTAAAGTTGGAGATAATATGTTTACATATTTAGTGTTTCTCTTTTAATTAAAATATGAATTAAATAGAATACCCGAATAGCATGGAAGAATAATTGAGTTATAAGCTGTTTGAATTTTTGACTATGCGTACATATTTGCTTGCTTCTAGTTTAATTAACTCACGCAGAAATAACCGTAATTTCATAGGAAGGTAGTCCCCTAGAAGCAGTTTAGTCATGTTCTTTTGTCAAGCAATTGGGTTAACATGGCAAAATATATTTTGTTTGCCTTTATTTAAACTTCCTTTACTATTTAACAACGATAATCACTAAATCTTGGCCCTAGTTGCTGACCTGGTATTCAAAGAATCTCTACTGTCTAATGTAAATTGTTCTCTGTAAGATTTATACGATGAGGCCAACAAAGTTTTGTATTATTTATTTTGTTATCACTGCCCGTGCAAGCTATGCTAGTTTTGTTTACTGTTTTACATTATTGTTTCTAATTTACTGATTCGCGACCGGTTATAAGAATTATTTAAATCAAGATTGCAGGCTTGACATGTGCACCAGTCTTATTAAGTACATATTTCTCGATATATTCGAAGCGAAGGTAGTTTATTAAGTAGGCCAGTTTAGGCATTTTGGAAACTCTTCAAGTGCTGCCCAGGAGTTTGAACATGGACACGCCTACTTCGGATTATTTGTCTATATCCACTGAGCCACCTTTCTGCACGTTACACACAGTTTTCAGTTATATACTAACCAATTTGTTTTGGTTAGCTTCTCCTTCAGGCAGAGCCTATACGGCGTCTCTTTCGACCTAAATTTCCCACTAACCATCGCCAAACTATCATTATAAAACATACACCCCACTACCTTAGGAAGTGGCTTTGAATTGAACTTTCACATAGTTAAACGTTAATTGGTTGCTTAGGTGGTAATAACAATTATTTAAATCAAAGTTTTGAGCTTGATATATACACAAATACATAAATATAAACATTTCAGTAAAAAAACTCTTCAAGTACTCTCCAAAATGTTGCCACGATTAGAGCCTCGTCAGCTCAGAATTTTGGACAGCACTTAAAAATCTCTTAATAATGATAAAACCTGTCTACCTTTTACGGTGCTTAGTTTAAACCGACTTCTAGATATAATGGGATTGATGTTTAAATTTAATCTCATTATTTGATTCAAATAAGTCTTGTCAACATCTACGCATGCGCTAATGTTGTAATTATATTAATCTTCAGTTCAATATCACTTGTCCGGTTAGTGTGGTGTTCGCTTTATAAGGATTGATTGAGGGTGGATAGTTAGAACCTTGGATCTGAATAGGCGCCACGTAGGCTCCACCTGAAAGCAAAACTAACCAAAAAGCGTAAGTTTGTACATAACTGAAAAGTGTGCCTAGTTTGCATCAGAGTGACGCAGTAGAGGCAAGCACGGACTTTGATACAAATGTGCCCGAGTTTGGGCCCCCTGCTGATGCAAAAGTTTTGGCAGTATTTGAGAAGGTTTTAATAAGGTCGAAACTGGTCTACTGGAGGAATTGCCTTTGCTACATTACACAATGCTTAATTTATACTGAAAATTGTTTATAAAATAATATTTGTATTAAAATCGAGCTCGCAACCTATATTTAGATAATTGTTATCAAAATCCGTGTCGTTAATGACTGTTTAATGTTTGATATTGTTATTTCTAAATCCTATGACAAAGAACGTATGGTTTGGCTTCACTTCTTAACCAGAAATGAAAGGAAAGATTTAATGAACATTACCTACGGTTGGAGGAATTGTTCTTATACTATATCAATCAAACTGTTAGGTTAAGTAGGCTGTGGAATGATGGAAAAACTTTTGGTGATTCAACAGGCGTTGGCAAGGGCAAAGCTGAGTTGACATTTGAAGGTGCCGCAAGATGAAAGTCTCGTGCAAAATAAGGTTAAAGTAGCGAATCCAAGAGAATTTTGTTTTAACATAGCTAACAAAAGAGGCAAATCTTTCGAAATAACGAGACGGATGGTTTCATATAATTACACGCACACCTAATGGGTTTCCAAATTTTTTAAAGCAAATGAAATAAATTGCGCTTTGTGAAGGTGATCTGTTGCAAAATTATTTATTTTCAGCAAAATTAACAAAAGAAATCGTCCAGAAATTGAATACAAACTGCTGAACTATGCGTATTTCTGGCTTTTTAACGTTCGCTGCACACTTCCCTTTCGTTGCGATATCATTTATACATTCGATACAACTTAATCTATTTTATTTTTAAAATTTACTTTTTTAAAAAATGTTAGGTTACAAGATATGAATGTGAGATGAGTTCCGGTTATATAGAAGTATTCTTTTGTAACTTGTTTCTTAAACCTAGTGTATTATTTTTCTAAATTTTCCAGATTTTTGTCATACTATCTTTGACGGGCGTAAACAAATTACAAATACCTATTTATGCTAATTGAAATAAAATATAGTGGGAATTTTGACTGTTGCAGGAAATTAGTTTTAATTTAATTAATTCGCTGTTGAAAAAAGTTCAACGACTAAAGAATAGACTTCAGAAATATGTTGTGCATTAGACAAAGAAGTCTAAATCCAGAAGAATGTGTTAGGTTTCTAATCTAAATCAGAAAATTTTATTTAATCTAGTATTCAAAAGAAAGAAAAGTTGTTTAACGAAACGCATGCAGTAAAATTGCTACTTGCGAAAGTTTTGATCTCTTAGCTACTTTTCAGTTTTATGGATTAAGAGTCACGTTTTAAAAGTCATTTTATTCAATTTAATATAATTAAATAAGAAATTATATTTGTTTTGACTTTTATACTTTTGTTTAAAGTAGTGTGCAGTTTACCTGTGCATAACTGCCGACATTTAATTTTGGTTATTTTTTTCCACTGCAGTATTGAATCTTTGCTGAGAAATGAAGTTATCCTCTGGCAGGATTGTGTTCAATTGGAGCATCAAATTGATATTTGGACCACTGAAAAGAATCAACTTGTTTGCGGACCACAACTGGCAAAACCAAATACCAAAGTTGATTGTCTGACTAAAGGCAATAGAGAACTTCCACCTGAAGTTATTCGTTTCCAAGTATGGTCTATATATATTATTAATTTTTTTAACTATATTCCCTTAATCCTAATTCGTGAGCAATCTTTCGAAACTGGCATACATTTGTTTTTCTTGAAAGCTTTTTACAGTACCGTTTAAAATATAACGCACTATAAGCAATAAATCGCAATTTATTCATTTAGCACTCAAATTGACTTTCTGGAATTAGCTACCCTGCTAACGTAAATCAAGCTTTAATCCTCTGTCCATTCAGTCGTTTGTTTTGCTTTTTTGTGTTTTCGTTATGCATATCTGAGGCAAAAATTGAAGAGAACTTGAAGAAAAATAATGCATAAGAGTGAATGGGATCAATATCATTGTTGGGTAAGCTCATCATAGCAGGAAGCTTGTATTTTAGCTCTATCATCTTCAAATCTCGTTGGAACTTTTAAAAAATGCATTCTTTGCAAATAACGTAATATCAGAAACGGGCGAATTCTTGTGTGCGTGTATTTTTTGCAACTTTACTCACACTCGCTATAATGAGTGGAAATTTTTCGCGCTGCATTTTTGCTGTTTATACTGAATAAATTTGGCGCGGCTTTGAATAAGGCTACCTGTACTCGAGATAGAAACATTACCAGTACGTATAGAAACAGGATTTGAAAGAATAAATACTTTCTGTAAAGATTTTCGACAATCAAAACTAAAAGCAAAACATTCGAATATAAAAAGAATAACGTTGAATGTTCAATGACGAATAGATTCATCTTAAATAGATTTTAAATATTTATACGGGTGGTAATAATTAATGTTCTAATGATGTCTTGGGATTTGAAAAGCGTACTAATATAATATTTCTCTTCTCCTTCGCACAACATATTAAATATCATCAATACTTGTTACCGACTTTATTTTTTAGTGTACTTTACGGTTGATATAATTAAATCTATGATGGGTGCTTATGCCAAGTTCTCAAAGAAGGTTTAAATTAAAGCGCAGATAATTTATGTATTACTCATACAAGATGTGAAATGAACTACAAATTAAAAGCAGTATTGTTTTGTGTTATACACTGGGAAATTTTGTTACATAAACCGAGTTTTCTAATCTACATTTACAGAGATTTTACATTATGTCAGCTATTCGTTGAACAGTCAGTATTTACTTTCTATGCGACATTACTACTTGATTTATCGAATTACTGAGAGACGGCATTTACAAATCTCAATCTCAGTTCGGCTATAACCAACCACGATTTGGCGTTCTTTTTCCTTTACAATTCTGAAAGTCTTCTCTTTTGCCATTGTAATCTCAGAATTGATGGTGTGGCTAGATGGTGTTCGTTAATCTTTGGTGTCAGATCTTATAAACGAAGATCAAATCAGAATGAAAAGCATTATCCACACATAGAACGAGAATCCTAGTGTTCTGTTGCAGTGAAAACATGATATAAAAGTTATTTTTCCACTTTATCCAAAAATATGGCTTCCTTAATAATATAATATTAGGTGTTGACTACCTGAGTGGGTGTTTGAAATGCTTAGTTTGACATAAATTTAAAACAGTCCTAGTGATAATAATTGCGCTTAGAACGGAGTTTAGCTATATATTTTCTCATTATGCAGTAATTTGTTTTGCTCTTAAGATCAAATTTCAACAAGTTTTCGGTAACCGAGGCAGGACTATCCAGTTGTCCTCGATCTCTACATCCAACGGAAAACCTTTATATTTATTAGCCAAATGTATTTGCTTTATTATCATTATTCTTTGTTTTACAATGAAACTTGTCGGCCATCTTATCGTCAAATTCTATCTTGACTACAATGTCTGGTTAATTAAAAAAGAAATTTAGAATAGCACTTCAATGAATACATTTCGTTTGCATCGAAATACATTTTTCACACTCACCAAATGGTTATTTCTTTGATGATGTTTTGATCAACCTTTCTGGTTGTCTTCTGCAAAATCTGCGCTCCTTGTTTTACCACAACGGGTAGCCCCTCTTGAAACTGAAACAAATACTAAATGAGAATCCGTTTATTTATGTTCAGATTTGTTCTCATCAATGTAAACTATAACGGTCCCATTGTTAGCATGTATTCGTATAACGTTTTCAAATTATACGCATAGAAACCTTATAGCTTCTATACATGCAAGGTCGACATGAATTTGTGTATCACACACATTAAAGACTTTCTTTTAATACGGAAGTAATAATTTAGTAATTGTTTATTAGGTGTTGCGCACCTAGTAACAAATTAGTTGAAATTTGACCAAAAGAATAAACCAAAGACAGCATAAACGGAAAGTATAACCTCCCGCACATTCGTTTCGTGCTCACTGGCGACTCATCAATAGCAGCCGGTATTACGCACTTTAACCACTATATATTTGGGTAAAGAATGTGGGATAATAGGACGGTACAATCTCTTAGACGAATGTGTACACCTGCTAAATTCATATAAAGTCTTCGACAATGCAAATTTAATGCCAATTCACAGTATATAATAAATACGTCAAGTCTGTAAATGGTACTATCACTGGCTATTGCGTCAGTAACTGATACCAACATTGAAGTACCGAAAAGGTCCCTGTAAAAACGTTGTTGGCTTGTACGCCTCTATTTTGTAGCTAAATTCTATGCATACTCAGGCATGCGAGATACTAATTTATTAAGCTGTGGACATAGCTAACGAGAACAGAACTATCTCGTATAAAATAAATTTAATCTATAACATGTTAGACCAATCAAAATTAAATAGCTCTAATTAAATTTTACAGTGAGATAAGGTAATATTACAACAAAGAAACAGTAAACGAGAAAAACAGATGAGATTAAGTAAGAGCTAAACCAAGATGCTTCACTGCTGCAAAACCATGAAATTTAAAGTTGTGTGGGCTGTATATGAAGACTGGGTCGTCCATTTCTAGCCAATTTATTCGTCATAAATCACCAGATTCTACATATCTGATGGAATTCGCTGACTAGATCAACAAACTTTCAATGGTGGCGGTACAAAACGACATCGCCAATGTTTACTTGCATCAAATGAAGTTGCAGTTTGGAAATTGCACGCCTAAGGTGTTATTTAAAAGAAGCGAGCATAATAATTATTATCAACATTGACTTAGCGTGAACTTAATACTATTTTCTAGCTGAAGATATTTCTTTTACAAATCATAATATAAATAAATTTGATATCTGTCATGTCACGCTCATTAAATATTTCAAATTTAATACTTATTTCATATGTAATGAAATCGTTTATCTAACCTTATTATCTTGCTGCAAGTGGTTTATAACATGAGACGTATTTAATAAATGATGTTCCTGAAACCGCAGAGATAAATCTATGATTGTAATGAAATGTACCTCTAGTGAACTATTGGAAAATAAGGGTTTAAGTAGAAAGAAGGCGAAGGATGTTAAAGATAATTATATTGTTATAGATAAAAATAATATATCTTGTGAAAGAACTTTATGTTCATTAATTTGAAGCGTTGCTAACCATTTCTTTTACAACAATTCAGAGCAGCGTTTTCTACCCTGTTTTACTACTATCTTAAGTATTGGACAAGATGATTTTTCAACTGATGTAGCATTCATTACGTTTCTTCCAGATTTTATTTCAAACGATTTTATATATTCTCGCTAGACATTTACGTTGGGTGTGTTCTACTCGCTTACATCCATTACATACTTATTTATCGTTCTTGTGGATGGTAAAACGATTTGGAATATAAGCATAGAAATTTTGGCCACATTGAAATGAGATAAAACACGTTAGTTAGTTAGTTTACCGTAGTGGTGTTATATTAACCAAGAGAGGTCGAAACACGCCATGAGACATAACCAAAGGCAGGTTTCCATGTTTTGCGGTTGGCAAATTGAAAATTTAATAAATGTTGCTCGAAATTTTGAAAGCGTTATTTAAGTAACTATGAGGATTTAATTTGACGTTAAGGACCAATTGTAGAAGATTTCCTTATGAAAAAAATCAAAATCGGTGTGTTTTGAAACTTTTTTTGTTCTTATCCCCAACGCAGCAATTTACTTACCGCAGGTTTTTCCTACTACCAGTGTACTTCCGAAGACAATTAAACTGTTAAGGTGCATAAACATGGATAACCTCTCCGCAACTATGATTACATATATATTTTAATAGTAATTATATATATATATATATATATATATATATATATATATGCCATATATATATATATATAAGGTGCACACATATTTTAGGAGGTTTGTTTGTGTATCGCGCAAAATAGCAAAGATACAAGACCAAAGAAACTCTGATTCAATTTGAATAAGAGATAAAATTTACATATAGTGGTTCAGAGCAACAGACTAGGATAATCAGCTATCAAATTAATACGGTCGCGTCAATCGGATAGAAAATATATCAGA